>JAHKKF010511651.1:0-13601 GCA_019740295.1 Labeo calbasu
TAGTTGCATATGAGTCCCTCAGTTGTCCTCAGTGTGAAAAGAAGGATCTCAAAATCATACAGTCATTGTTGGAAAGGGTTCAAATACACAAAAATGCTATAAAACCTGAAGGAAGTACATTATCTGAAGTATTATTATCAATATTTAAAACAGTTGAGTACACTTTTTCAGGATGTTTTGATGAATAGAAAGATCCAAAGATCAGCATTTATCTGAAATAAAAAGCTTTTGTAACATTGTTCACTAAACCATTCAAATGATTGGAGTGGGTATAATTCATTTTACAAAAGAGATCTATTTCAGATAAATGCTGTTCTTCTAACTTTGTATTCATCAAAGAGCTGTTTTAACATAAAAAATAATAAATGTTTTTGAGCAGCAAATCAGAATATTAGAATGATTTCTGAAAGATCATGTAACTGGAGTAGTGATGCCAAAAATTAAGCTATGAAAAAATTATGCTTTTTTCTGAAGTACAGGGGGCAGTTTAACTGTTCAGGACAGATGTAGATCATTCAGGTAACAACACAGAATTAAGAATCAAGCATATGTAAACTTTTCAACAGGGTTAATTTTATAAATTCAACTATTATTTTCTCTTGTGGACTATATGTAAATGTCTTTTTATGTGAAATATCTTATTCAGGTCAGTACTAAATAAAAAAACATGCATTTCGATCCCTCATATTTTGTTTAAATAATTAACATTTTGCAGATTCTGCAAGGTGTATGTAAACTTTTGACCTCAGCTGCATATAGTATACAGTAACCTTGAAGAATTCCACATAGCCAAGGATTCCATTAAGAGATGTAGCTGTTCTGGGATCAGAATGTGGATGAATGTGGAACACATGTTGCATTAGATGCATTAGATTCCATAATTCTCTATCTCATCGTTTCCTTTTCTTTCATCATTCCTTTGAAAACAGCTCACTCTGTCTAGCTGTTTTCCTCTTTGTTCTTTAATGTCTTATCTTACCCTGGTCTTTGTTCTTGTGAACCTTCGGTTCCCATGCCTCTGTGTCTGTGTGTGTAACCGAGAGAGTGTGTGTGTTTCTGTAGTCTGTCTGTGGCAAAACCACAGCGCGTAATGAGACACAGATCTCTTCCTGTCTGAAGTGACAGCACAAGGCTGGTCCGTGTTAAAATGCACAGGGAAAAGGCACGGCAAATTAAATCAAGAGACGAGAAGACGAGCTGTTCCTGTGGAGAATGTCTGAGAAGATCTGCTCAGATCTGGGGGAAATGCATGATGTCAGACGTTTAGACTTGGTCTTCAGTCTCCAGTGGGGTTTGAAACTTTGCTGTGGCCTGTCAACAAACTACTCATAATTTAAACTAGTTAGTCAAGCTATCCTTTTGGAAACTTAGGTAATTAAACTACAGTTCAAAAATGAGATAAGAGTCTCTTATGCTCACCAAGGCTGCTTTTATTTGATAAAAAAAACTGTAAAAACTGTAAACAGTTTAAAATGTGCTTTCTGTTTTAATATATTTAAAATGTAATTTATTTCTGTGATGCAAAGCTGAATTTTAGCAGCCATTGATTCAGTCTTCAGTGTCACATGATCCTTCAGAAATGCTAATATGCTGCTTTCCTGCTAAAGAAACATTTATTATTATTATCAATGTTGAAAACAGTTCTGCTGATTTTATATTTTTTGTGAAAATCATGATAATTTTTTTCAGAATTTCTTAATGAATATACAGTTCAAAAGAGCAGCATTTAGCTGAAATATAAATCTTTTGCAGCAGTATAAATGTCTTTACTGTCACTTTTGATTAATTTAATGTGTCCTTGCTGTATGAAATATTAATTTCTTAAAAAAAAAATCATACTGACTCAAAACCTTTGAACGGTAGTGTATATGTAAATATACGCATACTATATGGTGCTGAAATATGCTGATGCATATGCAGAATATAATGCTGATTTGGTGCCGAAGAACAATTTTTTTATTATTATCAGTGTTGAAAACAGAAAAAAAACAAAAACAAATCAGGATTCTTTGATTCGTCGAAAATTCAAAAGAGCAGAGTTTATTTGTAATACATTTAACATAACATTATATCTGTTACAATTTAATGCATCCTTCCTAATTTATTTTTTTTTTTATCGAAATATATTACAAATGAGAAGAAATAACATGATTTTTTGGCAACTACATCTGTTTTAAAATTAAGTTGCAATTATGAGGGAAAAAAAAGGTCAAATAAAAATGTAATTCATTCCTGTGATCAAAGCAGAATTTTCAGCATCATTACTTTAGTTTTCAATGTCACATAATCCTTCAGAAATCATTCTAATATGCTGATTTGCTGTGTAAAAAAACATTTTTTATTATTATCAATATTTAAAACAGTTGAGTACACTTTTTCAGGATGTTTTGATGAATAGAAAGATCCAAAGATCAGCATTTATCTGAAATAAAAAGCTTTTGTAACATTGTTCACTAAACCATTCAACTGATTGGAGTGGGTATAATTCATTTTACAAAAGAGATCTATTTTAGATAAATGCTGTTCTTCTAACTTTGTATTCATCAAAGAGCTGTTTTAACATAAAAAATAATAAATGTTTTTTGAGCAGCAAATCAGAATATTAGAATGATTTCTGAAAGATCATGTAACTGGAGTAGTGATGCCAAAAATTAAGCTATGAAATCACAGTAATAAATTACATTTTAAAATATATTAAAATAGAAAACAATTATTATAAATCGTAAAAATATTTCAAAATTTTACTGTTTTCGCTGTATTTGGATCAAATAAATGCAGGCTTGGTGAGCAGAAGAGACTTCTTTAAAAAACATTAAAAATCTTACTGTTCAAAAACTTTTGACTGGTAGCGTATATTACAAAAATGACTGACATTTGTCAGTTTTCTACTGAAATGTGGTGTGTAGTAAACAGCACTTTACCTCTCAAAATTGTTTTCCAACACTGTCATGACTCATTTAAATCTACTGCGTAATTCAAGACCGCTTTGACCTGTTTTTAATCCATACATGGAGTGGAATCTCTCATTTTTCCACTCGTTTCCCCCTTTCTTCCATTAAAATAAAGAATCCACCGAAAACATCCTCTGTCTCCCAATCCCAACAACATCTTGTTGGGGGAAAACCATGAAGGTCAGTGTGGGGTCGTGTTGCCATGATTTCATCTTGGGGATGACTCATTGCAGGAGCCCCTTGGGCCCCGTAAGAGCCAGACCTATGAACCTCACTCCCCGACAGACACTTTCCGACCCGGCTCAGGCCCAATCCAACAGCCCCATCCATCAGGACATCTCTATTGCCTCAGACCTGTGTCTCTGTCTGGAGATACAGAATTTATGTTCTCTGTATTCCTTTCTCTATGCAAACAAGCATGAAGATGTTACAGACACACACACAGTGAGATTTATGACTGATAGGAAACGGGTGGCTACATTTAATGTGTTTTCTGTGCAGATCACGATGTGGACACGAGACGAGTTCAGGCTGTGCCATCAGGAATGGACAAGCCGCAGGCGAGTGATTTTAAATCATGTCATCTCACAGATCTCCTTTCCTGAACCGTCAATGTTGTAATTTCACACTTCTGCCAGTTATTGTTTTATTTGTCCTGCAGGATTATCACTCCACTCTAAATATTATATTGCTTGGAAAGCATTACATTACTTTTTTTTTTTTCTTTTTTTGCATTAGAGATATAAACAAACCCCAAATGCCAAGTTTTACCTTCTTTTTTTTTTTTTTTATATGGCTTGCTGAGAGGAGTTATTGTTTCCTTTCTAAGCACATGTGTGACTTTTGCATGATGTACAATAAAATTGTTTAGTCATATCTAGGGATCAGTGTATCATAAAGTAGGATGACTGCACATTTTTCCAGATATGTGACCCTGGACCACAAAACCAGTCAGAAGTAGCACGGGTATATTTGTAGGAATAGCCAACAATACATTGTATGGGTAAAAATTAGCGATTTTTCTTTTATGCCAAAAATCTTTAGGATATCAAGTAAAGATCACGTTCCATGAAGATATTTAGTAAATTTCCTTCCGTAAATATATCAAAACGTAATTTTTCATTAGTAATATGCCATGCTAAGAATTTTTTTTTATATTTATGATTTCTTTGCACCCTCAGGTTTCCAGATTTTCCAATAGTTGTATCTCGGCCAAATATGGTCCTGTCCTAAAAAACCATACATCAATGGAAAGCTCATTTATTTATTTTTCATAAAATAAATGTGGTACAGGGTCACATATGTCCTGTCTGGGATTTCTAAATATCTAAAAAATGTCCAGGTTTTGGCTTTGTTTTTATATTTGCGGAAGATAATGACTGACAAGTAGTTTGACCAATAGCGTGCAGGTGTTATACATAATCGACCAATCGTGGCGTGCGAGAAGGCGGGATCTACAGAGAACGGACAAAGCAATGTACAGACATACAAACACAAATTCGCATTTGCGACTGAAAACTACTGTAAAACATAACAAAGTATATACAGGGTGTAAATAAGAGATTCATCATGCAGTTCAGAGAGCTTCGTTGATTATAATGGAAACTTTGTGAGATCGCGATGAACTGAAGTGAGTGACAGCTTTAGATGATTATTAAGAGAGTTTGCTAATGTAATATCGATTTAATAAGTGATTAACATTGTATAACTACAACAGTATTGACTGATTTTGCTTTATTTCGTCAACGGAAATAGTTTCAAACAGTCACAACTGAGCCGTTTCGCATCTCCATTCAAACCCAGCGGTGTTTCGTTTGTGAATTAACGTGAATTTTCAAACGAATCTAGTGAGTCAATGATTCAATTACCCATTTATAAATGGAGCCATTCCTGAATGAATCACCAGTCCAAACGAATCAATTGAATGAATGATTCAGTGATAAAATCAGTGACTTGCCGCCACCTACTGGCCGTTTTAGTTTATTTTAAAAATATAATTTCAGTTATTTAAAACATATAATATTTCTCTATTTAAAATGTTGTATTTAAAACATTAATCTCAACATTTATTAACTGAATTTCACCTCTGAGTCTCATTAAATGTCTAAAAATACACCTACAACCACTTTTGTGCTCTTCTCTGTAGTACAAATTAATTTTGTCAGTACTAATTTCATATGATTGGTAACTTATTCTTCTTATTCAACTTTAAATAAAAAATTTAAAAAGCATTTGAAATGAATTTGACATAAAAGATGACATACTTTTAATAAAATACCATTACAAAGAGAAAAAAGGCCCTGTGAATCACTTTGAGGATTCAAAAATGGGAAGGTTAATTTTTGAGTTTTTGATTATTGATCAGAAGGTGCTCCTAAAAAGAAAAGTAGGTGTAGAGCCCTGATATGATGTGTGAGTAGTGTAGAGAAACATTTTAGGCAGTTTGGAAATGGATGTGTGGTCATGCTATCATAGATGACTTGACAACCATCCAGAACATCCTCAACTTCATAATAATGTGCTAAAACCTCTGTCTACTTAGCAACCACGTAATGCCCGAAACATCAGGATTGTAATTGTTTAGAGACGGTCAGAATGAAGCATTTCTATTTCTGTTCACGAGGGGGCAGCAGCTGTTAATGAATGACTTATGGTTCAATGATCCATTGATTGGTCACATCAATATGTTTTCCTCATCTATGCTACCGGTTTCATAATCTTCATCTATTTCTGTGAATGGGAGTACATGTTACATATGCGTTCCAGGTTTAAATGTGCTTTAAAATATACAGGAGATTAAAAAAAGAATATAAAATATATTGTCATTATACGTGGCATTTCATTAAAGAACACAAAAAGAAGATTTTCAAATTTCAAATTGTAAAACAACAGATGTACTGTTCAAAAATGAGGATTAAAGGATTAATGTTATTAGAAATGTGAAAACTGATTTCATATGTCCACCTTGGGAGCAGTTAGTGAAAAGTAATTGCAAAAATGACTCAGAAAAGTGCTGTTGCGTTTGATATAAGGTCTGACATCATTGGTTTGTTAGGTCTTTCATTCATATGTTTTTAACTCTTTGTGTTTGGGGTCCAGAAGATCCCCTATTTTGTGTAAAGATATTAGTCGTAATTGCCTATAATTGTCATATTTCTCTGACCTAATCAGATCGCAACAAATACACCATTCAAATTTTAACCCTCTGTTCTGTCACTAAGAAGGCACATACTGTTTCTTCAGTATAGTAATGTTGTTTCTGTTCAAGGTCAGTTTGACCCCTGAAGAAATGCACTGTAGAAAATACAATAAAGCAAACTGAAGTAAACATCTGACAGGATTGTGCCTCTAAAGTGAGCAGAGAACGTAATGTAAAAAAAGAAAATGTTTTATATTTGAGGTCTCCGAGTAATGTTTTTCAAGGAGAATGTTTGAGGCATGTTGTCAAGTAAGAGGGTTTTTTTTCTTGTAAGAGAGAACTGTTATATTATATTATATTATAAACATTTTAGTATTTTTTGTATATTTTTGAGATATTATATTTTTATATATATATATATATATTTTAATGTCTACACTACCAGTCAAAAGTTTTCGAACAGTAAGATTTTTAATGTTTCGTAAAGAAGTCTCTTCTGCTCACCAAGCCTGCATTTATTTGATCCAAAGTATAGCAAAAAAGTAAAAATTTGAAATATTTTTACTATTTAAAAAACTGCTTTCTATTTGAATAATTAAAAAAAATTAAATGTAATTTATTCCTGTGATTTTTAAAACTGAATTTTTAGCATCATTACTCCAGTCACATTTGCTGCTTGAAAAAAATGTATTATTATTTATTGTTATTATTATTGTTATTATGTTGAAAACAACAGAGTAGATTTTTTTCAGGTTTTTCAGGTTTCTTTGATGAATAGAAAGTTCAGAAGAACAGCATCTATCTGAAATAGAAATCTTTTGTAACATGATAAATGTCTTTATCATCACTTTTGATCAATTTAAAGCATCCTTGCTAAATAAAAGTATTAATTTGATAATTTCTTAAAAAAAATTATACTGACTCCAAGTGTTTAAATGTCATGTTGTAAAATGTTACAAAAGGGTTTTATTTTAGATAAATGCTGATTTTTGGATCTTTCTATGCATCAAAGAATCCGAAAAAAAAAATGTACTCAACTGTTTTAAATATTGATAATAATATTTTTTTTTTCTTAAACAGCAAATCGGATATTGGAATGATTTCTGAAGGAGTAGTGATACTGAAAATAAAAATCTTACTGTTCAAAAACTTTTGACTGGTAGTCTATAGACAGATAGATATTATATTATATTTTTTTCCACATATATATTTAATATCTGCAAGATGATAAGTTTACCAGCTTTTTGTGCTTCTTTCTGTTATTTTACCTGGAAAACTAATTTATATTCTACACAGGAAGCTGTTTGGTGCGGTGATATTACAATTTCACAATCGAACCATTTTTCAGTGTTTTCGTCATGCTCGGTTCCTGTTATGCTTTACTGATGCAGTTGACGCTCAGATGTTTGTGAAGATACTCCTTATAGCGCTTGCTTTCATTCTTTACTGATACAAAATCGCTTGGTTTGAATGCAGAACAGCAAG
Organism: Labeo calbasu; assembly: GCA_019740295.1. Lineage (NCBI taxonomy): Eukaryota > Metazoa > Chordata > Actinopteri > Cypriniformes > Cyprinidae > Labeo > Labeo calbasu. The sequence continues at coordinate 7,576 of JAHKKF010511651.1, forward strand.
TGTCGGATAAATAGTCTGGTTTGCCGTGGCTGAAGCCTCTTCAGACACAGATGTTTTTGTTTTGTGAATGAGCAGTCGCCCTGCGCTTCGAGCGACTGTGGAGGACGTCAGCTGCAGGGTGCTCTGACTGATGCTTCATTCACTGAAGACAAGCCTGCAGTAGCCTTGGCACCCGAATTAAGTACTATTTACAGCTGCCTAGATTTATTGATGTACCAGACATCATAAATAATTGGAAATTACAATTCAAATGGGTCTGCCTTACAGTCGTTTCACTTTATTTTGGACTTTTAATCTTCTCCCAGACTGTTCTCTGAAAATTGTTTTGGACTTTCACTCTTGGCGTACAGCCTTTTTAAATATAAAGGGTTCATTTGCAAAAACCGATAAACGTCTTTCAAATCACGTTTTACTGCAGAAGCAGACAAGCTCACTTGTTTGTGATAAATCAATTTTAGCGAATCAGCACGCTGTATTCAGGTCAGGTGACAAGGCTGCTAGTCACTTGGAAAAGACGCGCTAGCTGAGAGGAGTTTCGTCAAAGCTAACAAAAAGTGATCAAGGATGGATAATTTCGACGAACTTGATGAACTGTGATATCATCTTCAGGGCGTAAAAGGAAAATAAAAGCTGAAGCTTTTTCACGGTACCTTGCAAAAGCAGGAAGTAACACTGGTGAGGGAAACTGCGTGCAATCGTAACCATACAGTCTATGAACAAACGAGATAAAACGAGTGTTTTTTTTTTTTTTGTAACTCTGAAACTTGAAATGTGGAGTTATCTGCTTTTTCCAAAAAAAAATAAATAAATAAATTAAAAACGACTGTTGGAGTTATCTGTATTTGCTATAAAACAAACTTTTAATATATAAAAAACATACTTTCAATTAACTTTAATTTTGTAAATTACCTGTATTTGTTTAAATAATTGTTACTTAATCAAAACGACCCAACTGGATTAATTGATATTGCTTGTAATGCACAAAAATATGAAAAAAGATTTCTGAAAATAAATAAAAATGGAGTTATCTGTTCATATGCTGATTTAAAAGGAATAAATAATTAAATCTTCAGACATTTAAAACAGTATTGTTAAAAATAATGTATTGCAATAATAAATCTAGTGAGATTTGACATATACAAGAATAAAAAATAGTGAGTGAAAATGTTTTTTGTAGCATAAAAATAATTACATAAACATAAAAAGAATATTTCTGAAAATATATACACAACCAGTCAAGTTTTTGAACAGTAAGATTTATAATGTTTTTTAAAGAATTTTCTTCTGCTCGCTAAGCCTGCATTTATTTGATCCAAAATACAGCAAAAACAGTACTATTTTGAAATATTTTTACTATTTAAAATAACAGCTTTCTATTTGAATATATTTTAAAATGTGATTTATTTCTGTGATCAAAGCTAATTTTTTAGCATCATTACTCCAGTCTTCAGTGTCACATGATCCTTCAGAAATCATTCTGATATGCTGATTTGCTATTCAAGAAACATTTATTATTATTATTATCAATATTTTAAACAGTTGAGTACATTATTTTTTAGAATGATGAATAGAAAGATCTAAAGATCAGCATTTATCTGAATTAAAAAGCTTTTGTAATATTACACACTATACTATTCAAAAGCTTGGAGTCAGNNATTTTTTTTTTTTTTTTTTTTTTTGGAAAAGAAATTATAGAAATTAATACTTTTATTTAACAAGGATGCTTTAAAATGAATCAAAAGTGATGATAAAGACATTTATCATGTTACAAAAGATTTCTATTTCAGATAAATGCTGTTCTTATGAACTTTCTTTTCATCAAAGAAACCTAAAAAATTCTGCTCAGCTGTTTTCAACATCATCATAATAATAATAATAATAGTTTTTTTAAGCAGCAAATCAGAATATTAGAATGATTTCTGAAGGATCATGTAACTGGAGTAATGATACTAAAAATTCAGCTTTGAAATCACAGGAATAAATTACATTTCTTAATTTATTCAAATATTAAACAGATATTTTAAATAGTAAAAAATATTTCTAAATTTTACTGTTTTTGCTCTACTTTGGATCAAATAAATGCAGGCTTGGTGAGCAGAAGAGACTTCTTTAAAAAAAACATTAAAATCTTGACTGGTATATTATAGTGTATATTATATAAAATAATATATTGAATATTTGAAATTTCAGACAGTTATATTTTAAATTAAATTGTGAATCTGTCTTTATTTTGGCTCCTCAGGTGTCTAATGTTCAGTCCCGCTCTGCGCTTGTGTCATGGACGTCTGTTACTGTATCGGGGTCATCTGGACGGGTCCCGTCCTGTAGTTACGAGCTCCAGCTCAAGGACAAGGGCCGAGACGGGAAATACAAGGTTGTCTACAGGTAACGGCTTCTTTCTAGACTAATACTTTTATTGATGCATTTGTTTTGACTCGCTAAAGCTATTTGTTTATGGTCATTAGTATAGTTACATAACAATCTTACAATCTTCCACGTGCGGTTAAGAAATGATCCTCGTGTAAGTCTGCAGCTTTGACTTTTTTTTTTTTTTGTCCCTGGAGCAAAGCGTTCTGTTATGAGTTGAGTGGAAAGCGGAAGGAGGTATTAAAGTATTACTCCCACAAACAGACTTTCACTCTTAATTTTTCTGTTTCAGTGGTGAGGAGCTCCAGTACACCCTCACTGACCTCAGACCAGCCACAGACTATCACGTCAGGTAAGAGTAGTGTTTCACATTTGCATTTATTCATTTAACACACATTTTGAAGCAAAGTGACTCACAAATGAGGTGAAATGCTCCATTAGCTGACCACTTTGAATTTCGTTTGAGTGTTGAAGAGAGGTGAGTGACCTGATATCTGATTGCCTTGGCTAAATCAAAGATAATCTATGCTAAAAAATAGATTTGTATTTAAATATGGAAACTTTCTGGATCTGAACAGTGCTGGCATGGAGTGTTCTTCTTGTGGCTACAGTGTATAAGACATTCAAATACATTGTTATCGCTAAATGATTCACTTCAAATGGCAGTAGTAGATGTTCTGTATATTTTCTCTTGAACTACTCATTTGGAAATTCTTATTGTGTGTGTGTTTTACAGAGTAAGCACAGTGTGCAACTCAGTAAAGGGTCCCAGTTCAGATGCGAGGGCCTTCACTACCCACAGTGCCCCTCCTGATACACCCCTACCCCCCAGACTGTCCCATCGCACCAAGAGCTCCCTCACATTACAGTGGAAAGTATGTATTGTATTGAATTCTGTATTATTGTGCAGTGTTTCCACCATTAAACCATTAAAACTATAAATATCTTAGGGTTAGTGTATATATATTTACTTTATTTTTTTCCATTTAATTTTCTTCCAAATTCAGTTTTTCCGTTTAATTTTTTTAATTTTCCGGATTATTTTTTTTTCTAGACTCTATTTTAATGGTTGAATTAAAAAAAAAAAAGTCTAATTAATTGAAATCAACTTATACAATTTAACAGCAATTTATTAAAAGTTTAACAAAAATTATATTTTTAAGGCCCTATGGAGTGCATTTTTTTTCTCTCAAATTCAGTTTTATTTTTTTCCCTAGAAATACTGCATTGTGTATTTACATTTTTCCATTTCCATTTTTCTGTTTTTTTTCCATTTTAATTTTTCTGGATTCTGTTTTTAAAATTTTTCTAGACTCTGTTTTAATTAAATTAAAAAAAATATGTTACTCAAAAAGCATGTTTAATTAATCGAACTCAAGTTGTACAATTTAACAGCAATTTATTAAAAGTTTAACAAAAAATAAATTTTTAACGCTCTAAAAAAATCTCTATATTTTTTTCTCTCAAATTCAGTTTTATTTTTACCAAATTCTGTATTTTGCAGTCATTTTCTGTATTCCATTTTAATGGTTTCATTACATTTTCTCTGGTTAACTAATTTAAAAAAAAAAAAAAAAGATTATTTTTTTTTCCGTTTTAATTTTTCTAGTCTCTGTTTTAATGGTTAAATTAAAAATATGAATCAAAAGCATTTCTAATTAACTGAGATCATGAAACATACACAATTTAACAGCGATTTATTAAAAGTTTAACAAAAATACATTTTTAAAGCCCTATGAAATATGTTCACCTTTTGTTTTCTCACATTCAGTTTTATTTTTTACCAAATTCCATGTTTTCTAATAATTTTCTGGATTCTATTTTAATGGTTTCATTACTTTTTCTCTGATTAACTGATTTCATTAAAACAAACAAACAAAAAATTGATTCAGTTTTTTTCCATTTAAATTTTTCTGGACTGTGTTTTAATGGTTAAATAAAAATACTTGCATGTCTAATTAATTGAAATCATGAAACTTACACAATATAGCAGCAATTTAGGCCTCTCAAATTCAGTTTTATTCTTACTAAATTCTGTTTTGCATTGATTTTCTAATTCCGTTTTAATGGTTTAATTAAATTTTCTCAGATTAACTAGATAGATAAAGATATAGATATATAATTTTATTTTATTTATTAATTTTTTCTGGAAAATAAATTCTGGGAAATAATTTTTCTGGGAAATATTCCTTAAAAAAATGTTTATTAGGCCTACATTTAAGTAATAAATTTTCGTCACAGTTTCTTCAAGTTAAAACAAACTTTTATTTTGACAGGTTGCTGTGAAGATCTTTAAGTTTTTGTTTTTATACTGTATGATAAGGCAATAGTAAAAAAAAGTTACTAACAGCAAACCTTTGCTTGGTACTTTATATATGTACTGTATAATTTCTCATTTTTATTTCAGCCGCCTGCGGACAACGGCTCAAAAATCACCAATTACGTTCTAGAATGGGATGAGGTATGTATCACCTCTATAAATTACGTTGGTTATATCCTGTGTGTGCCATCTGCTCATACTGTTCAGCTGATTTTTCTTTCTCTCTCATTTCCTCTCCATTATTTCCCTTCTTTTTTTGGCTGTGATGTTTTTTTTCCCCATCCCCATGGCACGAGATGTTGGTCCTGTGGCGACTGAGGCTTTAACCGACTGTTCCGCTTTACGCCATCGCTTGTCTACTTTAGTTATTTTCATTTACTCAAAGCTTTCCTGGCTCATTAAGAGTTCATTAAAACTCCTCAACTATGGCTGTGGAGCTCGAGAAGTGTCTGAAGAAGCTGGCAGCGGTTCTTCCCCACAGAATCTATTCAGAATACCTCTGCATTTAACCTTAATTAAATACTGGGCTCCTGTTTTGACAATTAGCACAGTTTCCAGCAGCAATTTTCTTGTTGTTGTTGTTCTTTTCATGTCAAGAGTGTTTTGTTCTGACACAGCTTGTGACTGTCGATGTCCTTTTCTGCTTGTTTTAAGATGTTTGTGTTGTTCTTGTCATCCTGTTTGTCAATCCTAACTGTATCGTTTTATCCTCGTTTCTTTTTCAGGGGAAGAAAAACAGCATTTTCCGTGAATATTATGTCGGGCACCAGCGACACTGCAAAGTAATGAGGTTGTGCCCTGCTGTCGGGTACACTTTTCGAGTGGCAGCGCTAAATGATATTGGCACCAGGTTTGTTTACTTGTCTGTCTCTTACAAAAATAGAGATTTAAAAAAAAAAAATGTTACATTAAATTATTACTAGTAATATCATGTGTTTTATTTAATTTTTTTATTTAGTTTTACTTTTTATTTTCATTTAATATTTTTTATTTTATTTTATTATTTGATGTTATTTGAACTTATTTTGTTTCATTTCATATTTTATTATTTTGTTTTATTATTTAATGTTATTTGATTTTTATCATTTTGTTTTGTTTTATTATTTGATGTTATTTGATTTTATTGTGTTTCATTTAGTATTTTATAATTTTATTTTATTATTTTTTCTTTTGTTATTTAATGTTATTCGATTTTATTTTATTATTTGATGCTTTTTAATTTTATTTTTTTTCATTTCATATTTTATTTTAATGTTCAATTTTATTATTTTATTTTTTGTTTTATTGTGTTATTTATTTAATGTTATTTGATTTGATTTTTTTTTGTTTTGTTTCATTT
>JAHKKF010511652.1:0-14374 GCA_019740295.1 Labeo calbasu
AAGCTGAATTTTCATCAGCCATTACCCCAGTCTTCAGTGTCACATGACCCTTCAGAAATGCTCTACTGTGCTGATTTATTATCAGTGTTGGAAACAGTTGTGCTACTTAACCTTGATACTTTTTTCATGATTTTTTGATGAATAAAAAGTTAAAAAAAGAACATAATTTATTTAAAATATAAATCATTTGCAATGGTCTACATTACCTTTCAAAAGATATTAATACTTTTATTCAGCAAGGCTATGTTAAACTGATAAAAAGTGATGCTAATAATGTTAGAAAAGATTTCTAACATTATGTATATGTATGTATGTATGTAAGAACGTAAACATGTAGGAACTGCAATTATTATTATTAAAAATCTCTACATTAATGATTTTTTCACATACAGCCCTCTTTTTTTTATATATAACTTTAGGTTATAATTTCAGTTTAATAGGTTTAACAAAGCCGATAACCAAAATCTCTTCAAGCACCCTCTGGATCCTGTGTAACTACCCCCTGGGGTACACGTCACTGGATTAATCAGATTTTCAATTATAGGGCAGAATCTGGAAAAATACGCCTCTATTTCTTTTCCTCTACATTTGGGTGATTTTTTATTTCTTCTGTCATTGAAGACGGCAGCATCACCCTACCTCCTGTGAACGGCGGGTAAGATATGATCAGATAAAAAAGGTGCCTTTCTCTGAAACACATATGCTCATTTGTGACAGTAACTTCTGAGAGAGACAGAATAAAAATGTCAAGTGCTCAAGACGCATCGCCTGCAAGAACTTCATTGGGATCTTTCACACTCCAAGCGGTGACATCAAAACGCATAGAAAATGTAACACAACATGTCAACGCTTAAGCAGGAACAGCTTTTGGTGACAGTTCCTTGCCCAAATCAGTGGGTAAAGACACACACATATGTGTGTATGTGTATGTGTGTGTGTGAGAGGGAAGTAAGAGAATGTAAGTACTGACAGTCGATTGTTACTGCATGTCTCTAGTCGCTGTGCCTCCCCGTGTTTTTGCAATATGATTACAGTAATGACAGACAGTGTCTTTTGGCACGAAAGACATAAATGTCTTCATGAGCCGATACTGAATTTATGGTGTTTGTGTCAACCTCCCTGAAAAAGACCATCCACGTCCATCAAACCTGAGACTGAGACTTGGGAAACAGAGGAAGTGCCATTTTAGTATTCACCATGTGTTTCTGGATAGGTCGAGGTATTGGTTTTATACTAGAAGGATATACCAGCAGAATAGTCAAATTCTTGAGCAAGCATAGAACTTGGGGGGGAAAAAAAATAGAGGCATATTTTATTTTTAGAGGTTCCTCGAACAACTGAATATGCTTTAATAAGCAAAACTCCACTGAAGGCGGCTGTTTCGGTTTGCTTGCTTTCCTGAAATCTTCCTGCGGAGAAAAAAAAAGCATGCAAGCTTGTGGTTTGTTTCTCTCTTTTTCTGTATTCTATACGCTCTCTCCGGTTGAAAAAAGACGTATTTCCTGCACTATACTTCCCGAGACAGTGTTCCTTTGTTTTCTAAACAATCCTATTGTGTAAGTGTGGGCATAGACCTTGAGTGATGTTGAATGTTTTATGAGTTTGCAGCATTCACATCCACTGACTGGGAAAGGAAGGGCTTTAGGAACTGGTGTGATAAAGTATGTTGAAAGACAGAGAATAAAACAAAAGAAACTTATAATAGACAGTTACGCATTTAGTTTAGCAGCAGGTCCTCGTTTCTTTGAATAAAGTCATGTGCGGAAGCTTTTAGCTTATGTAAAATCATTGGCACAGTGGTGAGTTTGTTTACAATGTCCTTGGATCTGGTGTCACGCCTATGCGTGCTTGTGCTAAAACAGTTTCTAGAGTTCTCTATCAGCTTTGTGAAATAGTAACTCATGTTTGGTTCTCTATTCTGGTTTAGGAGCCATGACGGTCTAAAAGCACCGCTGAAAAAAAAACAGGCATGTTGTCCTGAATAAGCAAATTCATAGTATTGTTGCTGTCAAACTGATTCCACGGTGGCTGTCAGGCTTTTAGGGATGATGCTTTTCATGACTCAAAAAGTTGAAGAAAAGAATGATGCTTCATCCCTTTTTAATGTCTTCTTGAGTACTAGTTCACTTGCTTGAACTGATCTTAAAGGCAGAGTTCACTCACAAATGAAACATTCTGTCATCCTTTCCTTACGTCGTTCCAAACCCGTGTGATTTTCCTTCATCTGCTGTGGAACACAAAAGGAGAATTTTGAAGAACATACTGGCTATTTTTTCCCATGCAATTACGATGAATGTGAACTGCTGCTTTCAAGCTTCGATAAAGGGCTCAAAGGCACCATAAAAGACTCAAAAAGTGGCCCATACGACTCATACACTATATTCCAAGTCTTCTGAAGCTTTGTGGGGGGAACAGAGCAAAATTTAAGTTGTTATTCAATCATAATCTTTCAGAAGAGTCAGATTCATGAATAAACCATTCAAACCAGATCAAATGGCTCATTGAAAAGATCCAACTCAAAAGACCGCATAGGCCATTCTACAGAATTGGTTCAAAGTCATAGTTGGAAACAAAAAAAAGGACGTGTCTTTTTCCACAAATTTTGTATGTACTGTATGCAAATTGTATAATATCCAAGGTACACATTTCTAGTAATTGTGCAGTTAATTCTCATATTGTATCTTCAGAATATTGGAAATATTTTTTCCTCTCCCAAATTTGTCATGAAACACAGTAACATAATTTAATAAGAAAAGTTATATTGACCTATTAAGATTTTGTTTACATCTACCTTGTAAATATGTTTTGCTTTTTTATCAAAAAGTTTTAGAAGTAAATCAATAACAATTTTAACAATATTTTAAGTGTGATTTATGAGATTTGCTGTATTTTAAATCTATTTTTTTTCTTTGTAAAAGGCATAAAGTTGATTATACGGATTTCAAAGTTAAGGATTCGTTGGTTTGAATATACACTGAACCAAACACTATCTTAACATCTTAGTTGATAATTTAATATCTGTATTTTTGATAAAACATCCCATGTTTCAGTCATTTTGGTACCGACCACATCACATTACAGAACTTTAACTCACATAAACACTACTAATACTAACCCTGCTGAAAAAAACAGTTAAAACCAGCTTAAGCTGATTGGCTGGTCTTAACTGGTATAAGCTGGAAGTAGCTGGTTTTAGCTTGTTTCTCAGCCTGGCTAGGTTGGTTTTAGCTGGTTGTTCCAGCTGGCCAAAACCCCTCTAAAACCAGCCCGCTGACCAGATATGACCAGCTAAAACCAGCCAACCAGCTTAGGCTGGTTTTAGCTGTTTGTTGTTGTTGTTGTTGTTGTTTTCAGCAGGGAAAATACAAAAAAATTGTATACTATCCAAAAACTATACTATCATTTTGTTTAATTCCCCTGAATAAACTATTGTGTTACATTTTGTCAACACTGAAACAATAATGACATGTTTCGGTCATGGACTGTTATGGTAGTGACAATTTTAGATACTTTTGGACCCTGCTTAAAGATGCTAATCAGCACATGGTTAGCTAACACAGTTCTGAACAGTTGTACACACATAAAAACTAAACTGTATGGAAAAACATTGGTAGTGACATTCCTTAAAGTTGATTTTCAGACTTTTGAACACATTTACCTCAAAATGATGGGACCCATCTACTCACACATTGTAGCTATGATAGAGTGACACAAATGTGTCATAAGTGTAGAGGTGTAGTTAAAATCAGTCTCAGCCAATGGACTAAAACACAGTGTTTCGGTAGTGAAAATGCAGAGCACTTTTTTTTTTTTTACATAAAATTTCATGATTTGCCAAAAAAACAACAACAACAACAACAACAATAATAATAATAATAATAATAAAATACAATTTTTTTTTAACTTCACTTAAAAAAAATCCAAAAGATATTTTTTAAAACAACAATGGAATAAAATGCAAACATTTTTTCAACATTGTTTTCATAAGCTGAAATTTAGGGGTTAGAGGTTGATACAGCCACCTGAAAATGCCCAATAAATTATATATTAATGTTATATATATTAAGCTTACTGCTATTTTAAATATTATTGTGGAATATAAGTAAACATCTATTTGAATTCTTAAATGCTTTTTTAAATGTGTATTTTCGTTGTGGGACAGCAGTTTGCACTAAACTGGAATGGCCTATATATTTTCAGTAAATAATAGGGTAATAGGGTAATAATAGGGAATAGATTTCGGTTCGGTTCGGTTCTGATATCTTGCCACTTCAGTGTGTGTGTTTTTTTTTTGTTTGTTTGTTTTTTTTGCAACAAATGAACACAGTACTCCCGTAAACCCCTGTACACTGGAAAAAACGTGGTTTAGTATACTTCTGCCTAATTTTTCTTTTGAGAGAGGTATTATTTTTTCACGCAAAATAGAATGGGTTTCGTTCATACTGGGCGCCAGAGGGCGCCCTCGTGCAGAAAAACCACATATGCGTCAAAGAAGTATCACTGATAACGTTCCGTTCCAGCTTCTCTAATATGGATAAAGGCATTGCTATTGCTGTAACTGAATAAAAACAAGCTATAACGTTAAACGTTTTGAATGATGAAATGTAAGGACAATAAACACTCGTCCGCAATAATATATGGTTTATCTATGTTCTTCAAGCCATCTCGTGTATTTTATAAGCCATTGCTAATCGACATACATAGAATATGAGTATAGAATGTATTGTTTGCCTCATTCTGTGGTAACAATCCACATCAGATCACATAAGGAAGTTATTTCAAACACTCGACTGATGTTGTGAATGAAAAACAAGTTACAATGTCTTTTATAACTTTTGTTTTTATAACTCTTGTTGGACAACAGGTTTAGAAAGGTTTATCATTGCATGTCATTAGAATAAAAGAATTGAAAGCAAATGTGTTGCTTTTTCAAATATAAGCAGGGAAGCGTTTCCTCATTTCAGCAAGTGAAATCAAGGGCACACATACAGCAAATTCAGAGAAATAAAACATGGAAGTTATTTAAATGCAAAACCGAAAAACCGCAGTTCACAAGTGCGTATTGAACCGTGGATGTCGAGAATTGTGACATCCCTAGTAAATAACATTTTTAATCAGATTTCAGTCTGTTCCTCACATGAAGACTTAAAATATTGTGTCTGGGACCACTTTCACTTTTATAATATTGACAACGTTGACCAAGATATTCATCAAACATTCTCTTTTTGTGTTAAACCGCAGAAAGTCAGTCATGCAGGTTTTGAAAGGCATGAGAGAGAGTAACTGATGACAGAACAGTCATTTTTGGATGAACTATTCCTTTATCTTCAATAAGACAGATTTCGAAACTGTGGCAGTGTGCATGTGGAGGAAAAAGCTTGTCAAGGTAACCGCTAATTAAAATCTCTCCGATTCTGTCATATCCACTCAAAGCCTGTCACATCAGCACTTCATAATGAAAACAGAGATGTCACAAAACCACACAGAATACTTCCCAAGCTAAATCAAACTGTTGTAGTGTCAAGAGATCGGCGAATTTGTTTGAATATGGCAGGCCAATGATCTCCTAACTAAAGGGAATAATTAACCAGCATGTAGAAATTACATTCTATGAGCAGCAAAAGAAAAACTCAGTATTTAATATGCCAGATCAGAGCTGGACCAAAAGGAAGGGGACCTTCTGTACGTCGCTCTCGTTCTCTAGCTACAGAGACGGCTAGTTCCCTATCGCACATTTCTTCTTACGGCTTTCATCTTTTTTCTCTTCTTGGACCCTGTCCATTTATCTGACCACATTTCCAGAGACATGTCAGATGGATATCGACAGACAGCCCAATCTAGTGGCAAGTGCAGATATTGTACGCTCCACACATCCTGCTCATTCAATTCTGGGAAATTGGTCTCTTTGAAAAAAGCCTGTCATTATTTTGTCACGCCTTGTCCCAAGTGACATTTACAGCAAATAAGTCTACCAGCCAAACGGCACAAAAAAGGACTACTGTGAAGTCAGGCAGTTTTGTTGTTCCTCTTTTGTTTCGAAAAGACAAAAATTGTATTGGCGGACATCTCTGATCTCATATACACTGTATTGTAAGAAACAGAGAGGTCATAATTCCTTCTCGCTGCTTTGTTTTATGTTATGACTCCATTTGGGTTTGAATCATATCTCAGGCACAGAGTTAGTTCTTTTCTAACTTCCTTATCGCTGTCATTGTCTTAAATCAAAACTCATGAGCCAGTGCAAATGGACAGGAATGTTATTGGCCTGTCTGGATGAACTCATGTGCTGACTATATCTACCCTGAGCGATCGCACAGCTAGTGTCCTCTGTGCGTGAATGGTAGGACGCTGTAACTCTCTTTGTGCTTTAAATCATCCTGTTTGCTTTGATTCTTCATTAAGATTTATGTTCAAATAATAGCTGGAGAAAGCCATCTGTTTGTATTTCTATTCATCTCAATGGCACTTGCTCAGCTGGTGCGTCTTGAAACTACTTACAAAAACATTTTCCCCCGTTTCAGCCAAGAAAAATTTGAAAAGTAGACAAAAAAAGTGCATTATGATAAACTTTTAATTAAACATAAAAACTCTACAAAATTAAATATGATAAAGCATTTCAAGATGTTATTTGAACAAAGAAATCTTACAAAATATTTGAATGAATACATATTAGAAATTAGCTAGAAAATGGATATTATAAATGCACTAGCAATATCAATTTCATGTAATATAATATAATATAATATAATATAATATAATATAATAGCAATCTAAATTCTTAAATCACAATAATATTTCACAATATTTCTTCTTTATAAAATATTAAACATATATAAATAATACATATATCATAAATAAAATATTTGAATGAATAAATATTAGAAGTTAGCTAGAAAATGATGATAAATAAACTAATTAAATATAAATATAATTATTCGAACAGACAAATCATAAAAAATATTTGAATTAATAAATATTAGAAATTATCTAGAAAATAGATAAATATTATAAATACACTAGCATCATCAATTCCATATAATATAATATAAATATATCAATATGAATTCCATTTATAATAGGAAAAGCTATTTTAAATCACAGTAATATTTCACAATATTATGATGATAAATAAATTATTTGAATTAATTATAAAAACACTTCAATATATTAGTTGAATAAAGAAATCTTACAAAAAATATTTGAGCTAATAAATATTAGAAATTAGCTAGACAATAGATAAATATTATAAATACTATAAATGCACTAGCAATGCCAATTCCATATAACATAGTATAAATATAGTAATATAAATTCCATTTTAAAATGTATTAAATATGAAAAGTTATTTTAAACCACAACACTATTTCACACTATTGCTTATTTATAAATATATAAATAATAAATATACACATTTATAAAATATTTGAACTTATAAATATTAGAAATTAGCTAGAAAATAGATAAATATTATAAATGCACTAGCAATGTCAATTCCATATAATGTAATATAAACATAGCAATATAAATTCTATTTTGAAATATATTAAACAGAAAAGGTCATTTTAAATCACAATAATATTGCACAATATTACTTATTTATAAAAGATTTAAATATATAAATAACATGTCATTTATAATAGTAAAAATATATATTATAAATATTATAATATATGATAATAAACAATTATTATAAAATATAATAAAATATAATATAATAAAATATATAATTTATAAAATATTTTAATGAATAAATATTAGAAATTAGCTAGAAAATATATCAATATTATAAATGCACTAGCAATATCAATTCCATTTAATGTCCATAATTATAGCAATATAAGCTCAATTTTAAAATATATTAAATAGGAAAAGTGACTTTAAATCACAATAATATTTCACAATATTACTTATTTATAAAAAAACATTTAAATATATAAATAACGTCATTTATAAGAAAATATACTATAAATATTATAATATATAATAATAAACAATTATTATAAAATAATAATAAAATATATAATTTATAAAATATTTTAATGAATAAATATTAGAAATTAGCTAGAAAATATATCAATATTATAAATGCACTAGCAATATCAATTCCATTTAATATCCATAATTACAGCAATATAAGTTCAATTTTAAAATATATTAAATAGGAAAAGTAATTTTAAATCACCATAATATTGCACAATATTACTTATTTATAAAAGATTATAGATATATAAATAGCATAGCATTTATAATAATAAAATATATTATAAATATTATAATGTATAATAATAAAACAATTATTATAAAATAATAATACAATTTATTTAATAATAAATAATAGAAATGAGCTAGAAAATAGATAAATATTATAAATGCACTAGCAATATTTCTGAAGAAATAATCCAATCATACTTAAACAGCCAATGAGTCAAAGAATACCAAATAGTGAATGAAGCTTTATTACAGTCAAAAATATACAGGCCTAAATGAAAGATTTATGCATTTGAATTGCATATAAAATTTGAATTTATTTGTTTTCACAATTAACAGATTTAGGCCTAAACATTTGTACCAGGTTCATTAACTCAAATGCATTCTATACATCAGAGAATTAAACAAATGCTCCAGTATACAGCATGTCACAGCGCTGTCATTTCTTAAAATGTCACGTCAGCCACCCTAATGTGGTGCTGTCAATATTGGATTGCTAATGCTAGTGCCATTGTCCCCCTCTAAACCCTTCAAGGCAACCATTATAAAGTCTATTACTCTTTTTCATCATTCGAAGTCATCCTAATCCAGATAAACAAGAGCACGTTGTGCCACAGGGACTTAATATCCAGATGCCCGTCACATAAATCAAAAGCCCGTCTTTAATGAACATGCTGGAGAAATCTTGTAAAGGAGATGCGTTACATCAGTAAACCGAGAGAGGAAATAAAATGCGGCTGAGCTTCCTAAAACCTTACAGCGTGCAGTATAATCTTTCATTGTTGTCAGGGCAGTCACAGGTGCTAAACTGTACAGAGCAAACAATAATGACTCCGATAATAAGTTTAAAAACACAAAGAGGCCCCAAGTGGTGCTGTTTCAGCAGTTACATTATTACATTTCAGTGATGCGATTTATTTCTTTGGGCTCTCTTTCACTTCTAAGTACATTTAGTACATCTCCCTAAAAATTTTCCGCTGGTTTAGACGGTACAGTAAAAGCTGCAGCATCGTGCCGTAATCAGATTCAGACCTTGACAACAGACGGGGGAAACTGCATCCCCCAGCATTTTTTAAAGAGCGTTCATCCTCGTGTTGTTCTTCCTTTGCTGCAATTGTTGAAAACAAGTCCGTAAAAATAGTTCAAGGAGCCACTGCCGTGGTACTCAGAGGTTCCTTTCATCTTTCATCTTCTGAAGCTCTCCATCCGCCCGATCAATCCGTCTTCACTTAGAAGTAAGGCACTGAAATACATTAACCACTGGACGCTACAATTGCCCACAACCGTGAAATTATAATATAGCGCAGATCATTTTAAACTTAGCTCAACTCTCTAGTGGAGCACATGAGTGAATGAACCCTGACGCTTCTGCTGCTTGATACTTGAAATTATAAGGAGATGGGATTGAAAAATGACACAAACTGGATTCAACAATAATTTTTTTTAAAAAGGGGACCAGCGTTTTCACAATGTGAAAAAAAAAAACCCACGTAAGACTTATGAAAAAGAACATACACTGACCAAAATTATAAAGGCAACACTTTTGTTTTTGCCCCCATTTTTCATGAGCTGAACTCATCCAAGACTTTTTCTATGTACACAAAAGGCCTATTTCTATCGAATATTGTTCACAAATCTGTCTAAATCTGTGTTAGGGAGCACTTCTTCTTTGTTGAGATAATCCATCCACCTCACAGATGTGGCATATCAAGATGCTGATTAGACAGCATGATTATTGCACAGGTGTGCCTTAGGCTGGCCACAATAAAAGGTCACTCTAAAATGTGCAGTTCTATCACACCGCAATGCCACAGATGTCGCAAGTTTTGAGGGAGCGTGCAATTGACATGCTTACTGCAGGAATGTCCACCAGAGCTGTTGCCCGTGAATTGAATGTTCAATTCTCTACCATAAACCCTCTCCGAATGCGTTTCAGAGAATTTGGCAGTACATCCAACCGGCCTCACAACCGCAGACCATGTGTAATCACACCAGTCCAGGACCTCCACATCCAGCATCTTCACCTCCAAGATCGTCTTAGACCAGCCACCCCGACAGCTGCTGCAACAATCGGTTTGGATAACCAAAGAATTTCTGCACAAACTGTCAGAAACCGTCATAGCTATGCTACTGTTTTTGAAATCAAATCTTTGCATAGCTCAAACAGGAAAAACTGGCATCAAATTATTTAAATTATCAAATAAACAGGTGGCCTAAACTCCTAAAATATTGGTGCCTCGTATTTTAGAGCAGTCGATGCTATTTGGGAAAGAAAAACTATTAAATCTGTGAGTGTGTCTCATGTCTCTGATCAGTGCTTACAGTCAAAATAAAAACAAAATATTTTTGCTATAATGAAATCATGCACAATTCATTATTATTTAAAATATGATATACTGTTATTTTTTTTTTGCAAGGTACAATATATTGCTCAGTGACAGCAATGATTTTTACATTCTTGCAAAACATTTATATTTCACATAAACATTGTTTTTTTTTAACTTTATATTTATCAAAAAATCCTGAAAAAGATATAACATGGTTTCCATAAAAAAAAGTTAAAAACAACTATTTTTAACATTAATAGTCATTAGAAAAGAACACCAAATGTTAGGATGATTTCTAAAGAATCATGTGACACTGAATAATGGCCACTGAAAATTTTGAGACTTTGTCACCATAAGAATAAATTCCAGTCAAAAAAAAAAAAAAAAAAAAAAGTATATACATAAGTTATTTAAAATCACCATAATAGGTCCCATTTTATATTAAGTGGCTTTAACTATGTACTTACATAAATGTTAACTATGTACTTACATAAAAAGATAAATAATATATAAAAAATAAATACAATGTACTTACTGTGTTCATATTGTACTGCAAAACACTTGCTGCTACTGAGGTGATACTGGTAAGGTTAGGGACAAGTTTGGTGGTTTGGGTAGGTTTAAGGGTGGATAAGGTGTAAGGGATGGGTCAACAGTGTAATTATAAATGTAATTACAGAAATTAATTACAGATGTAATTACATGCAGGTTTTTTTTTTTTTTTTTTTTTGCTTTCTATTTGAATATATTTTTAAATATATCTGTATTTATTCCTGTGATTAAAGCTACATTTTCAGCATCATTACTTCAGTTTATTAATAATAATAATAATAATAATAATAATATTTAAAACAGTTGGAGTACATTTTTTAAGGATTTTTTGATGAATAGAAAGATCCAAAGATCAGCATTTATCTGAAATAAAAAGCTTCTGTAATGTTATACATTATACCAGGGGGAAGAAATTATAGACATTAATACTTTTATTTATTAAGGATGCTTTAAAAAAATGCTTTTAAGTGATGATAAGGACATTTATAATGTTACAAAAGATTTCTATTTCAGATAAATGCTGTTCTTCTGAACTTTGTATCCATCAAAAAAACCTGAAAAACGTCGGCTGTTTTCAACATAATAATAATAATAATAAATGTTTTTTGAGCAGCAAATCAGAATATTAGAATGATTTCTGAAGGATCATGTGACCAGAGTAAAGATGCTAAAAGTTCAGCTTTGAAATCACAGGAATAAATTATATTTTAAAATATATTCAAATAGAAAACAGTTATTTTAAATAGTACAAATATTTCAAAATTGTACTCTTTTTGCTGTACTTTGGATCAAGTAAATGCAGGCTTGGTAAGCGGATGAGACTTCTTTAAAAAAACAAACATTTGACTGGTAGTGTGTGTACACAATAAGTGCCCTGTACCAAATTTAAATGTAATTACATAGTAGTTAAGACCACCTAATACACAGTGTGACCCAATAAAAATGAACAATATTATTGTTTTTACTATTTTTTAAATAAACTTTAAAAAATGTTCTATATATACAGAATTTTGAACTCACTTTAAACCACATCAGATATTGCGAAAAACAGTGTGCGAAGGTTCAAATCTTGCAGGGGGTTTTATTCTTCCTTATTTTGAAAGCCTGTGTTGTCTTTTGCCACTTTGATTGTTCATTTGGGTTTATGTCTTACAATTACTTGTACATTGAGACAATTGGGAATGCTAACGAATATCTGTCTCTATATATTACTGCCACCATTAATCTTTTTAGTCTAAAATTGCAAAAGTAACTATTTCAATAACAGTATTTACTATCACTTTCTTTTTGCTCAAGCTCTTGCCATAAAAATTATCTACAGATCATTTTGTAAATAAAGCTGCACTCAGATGCACAAGACCTGCATTACAATCACTTAGAAATGTTGCTAACTGCTGTATTTCATAGCTGACGTGCACGGCTGTTCTGAATGTCAAGCATCCATCAAGTTCACCGGTATTCAGATTCCACGTACGGGAGTGAAGTTGATTAATGATGTATCTGGAAAAGATCTGCTCAGATTTGACTGAGAGAAGGCATCCCAGATAGATTCTGGGGGAATCGAATATCAACAGGAAATAGCAATACACTTACAAGCGCGAAGGTTGAGTGTGTCGGAGAAATTGTATACAGCTTCCTGACGGAGTTCATTTTTCTCCCCTCTGTGTCCTTTTATAGTATTTAGTGAAGATGCTGCAAAACAAATTAGACCCGTGGCCTCTCGTGACCTGCCACTGCATCGCTTTAAAGATTGATATGTATCGATGGAGTATGGATATCAAGACAGCGGCTATCTCCAGTTACCCTCAGTTTGAGTGACTTGACTTGAACGCCTGCCCAGACAAAATCTATACGGAATATATTCAAACACGGTTTACGCTACCGCAAATATAAAACACAAACTGAAAACTGAAAAAAAATATATATATCACACTCTCTGATGAAATAAAGCCTTTACCATGAATATTGAATTACTTTAAAAACAACAACTACATGATGGTATGCTTTTAGCGATACTTCTTGTTCTTTTGTATGTACGAAGCCATTGCAGGTGTGCAGAGCGTTTCGGTCGATCCTTACATAAACCAGCCGAACGCTGACTTTTATGAACACTTTATGGAGTATTAAGTGAAAGCACGGCAGACAGTGTTCGATTCACAGCTGTGATTGTGGAGGGATATAAAGACAGCACTCCTAAAGACGTAGTGCAGCAGGAAGGTAATAAAAACTTACTTCATTTCCAACGTCCGCAGCTGTCAGAGAAGCAACACCTGAGACGCAGCACAAGAACAGCGCCTTTTAAATGAGAAACTCAACTCCAAAGAACTGTTCGCAGTCTATTACAGCTAATACGATCCACTTAGCTCTTAATTTACAGTCCATCTGTGAAGCATTTGCTTTGTCACCATCTCAGGCCCTAATAAATCACAATGTTAGTTCTACATGTCACCGATACACCTTTAAAATGCAAACACTTTTAGCATTTACACAGCCACGTCACTCACCACCAAGCAAATCCTAAAAAAAAAGACCTGAAGAGACACTTTTGTAGGCAAATTAAAACAGCAGAGAGACAAATTTGTGCTTATGTTTTAAGGTCACAGCCAGTGCACTCCTGACAACATTTTTGAAGAAATGTTTTACTACACAGTTTCAGTTGTTTAGCTGTTTCATCAGTCAATTATGACTCAAGTACAATGACAGGCCTGCAGACAAAAAAAAAAAAAAGATTAAGAAGCCATTGGCACCAAATAAAATTTTTAGGTGCCACAAAATAAATGTGTTTTATTTAATTACTTTTTGAACACTAACATTTCAATCATACTGTCATGTGTTTACGTCTCATCTTTTCTTGAATTTATCAGTATTTTAATCCAGTAAACCATGTAGATGTCCTGGGAACTAAGGTTCACTTAAAGTGGGAACTAAACGTCTTTTCCAACTTGAAAACTATAGTCAAACAGTCACAAAGAATTGTTTATTACACAGAATCTGTGCCAGTATCATAGATCATAAGATCACTTGGCCACTGAGTGTAGTTTGGGTTCCT
Organism: Labeo calbasu; assembly: GCA_019740295.1. Lineage (NCBI taxonomy): Eukaryota > Metazoa > Chordata > Actinopteri > Cypriniformes > Cyprinidae > Labeo > Labeo calbasu. The sequence continues at coordinate 14,137 of JAHKKF010511652.1, forward strand.
TCTTAATACATCCTATAAATGTTGTCATATGACACACATCCGGTCGTTTATTTTCTTCATTAGTAAAATAGAAAATACACTTCCCTCCAGAAGTTTAATAACGCCCTAGAAAAGTGGGATTTTGGACAATATTGGCATGAATCCTTTTTAATTTGTGACAATTTTGCACTGATAAGGGACAACACAAACTACAAAAACATATTTTATTACATGAACAGTTTATACATAAAAAAAAAAA
>JAHKKF010511654.1:0-21107 GCA_019740295.1 Labeo calbasu
ATTTAGAAGTGTACGCGGTAAGATAAAACCAAAAGTGTGGTTGCAAATAACAGCAGCAGATAATAGCCGGTTTGAACCTCACGCTAAAATTGTAACCATAAAAGAAAAAAACATAAACATAATTTCACAAAACGTCACATTTTTACTCAGATAAATTTAAGATGTGCGGGTTAGAGAAAGAAAAAGTTTCTTACCAGTTGTGTGTTATATGATGCCAGTCTGTACGAAGGGCTGACACTCCTGTGGTAACTTGCTGATTAAAACACCATCACAAATCCAATTTAAATCCCAAAAGCTTAATTGGATGTTGAAACATTAATTTTTAAAAGTAATAAGTACTTTAGAAATAAAACAATAAAAGGCAAAGCTGCAAAATGACCACGTGCAGATAAACCAAAATGTCTTCCTTTCCCTGCACATGTACAATGGAAAATATGGTATTATGCTGTTAAACAACAGTGTTATACTGTTGCTGATCAACAAATCTCACAATCGCAAAATACAGTAACTTACTGTTATTATATGAAAACTGCATTTTACTGTTAAATTTCCTTGTAAATTTACAGGAATTTTTTACAGTGCAGTATCCTTTATTCATGATGTGCTTCTTGTTGCAGCTCCACCAGCTCTTTACATGTTTGCATCTGAAGTTCCTCATGACCAAAGCAAGCTGATTCTGACCTGTCTGGCCACTGGTTTCCACCCCAAACACATAGAAATGAACATCACACTAAACAACATCACACTCCAACCATTCAGCTCTACTGGAGTGAGACCCAACAATAACCAGACCTTTCAGATGAGAACCAGTGTGGAGATAAACAGAGATGAGAAACAGAGTTATGAGTGTCACGTCCTTCACAGCGGCCAGATATTTACAACATTATGGGGTAAATATAACCATATTAACAGTCAGCATTAATATTGTGTGCAAAATTGTTGTACAGTAGCTACTACTCCAGCTGGCAGCACAGAATTTCTCAAGACATAGTATTTACTTGTTGTATGAATTTATAAAATGGTTAACATTGTTTATTTTTTTTTCCTGCAGATGGAAATCTGGAATCTGGACGTCATCATTGGGTAGCAGTAGCTGAAGGTGTTTTTGCAGTTGCGGTTCTTTGCATCATGTCTTTAATCTACAAAATCAGAAGGTTAAATGGTGAGTATATAACAAAGTAATAATTAACCCAGAACTGAATGTCATATGTCATTATTTACTTGCCCTCATATTAATTGTACGCAAAAATAGACATTTTTGATTAACAGCATGTATAGCACACTAAAATAGCATGTTTCAAATGTCATTTTTCTCATTCTCATTTGTCTTTAACCTGAAATTAATTAATGAAATATTAATTAATTGTTTAAATATGGAGACCATGCTGTAAAATCTAGTACCTTAAGGATTATCAAGTGAAGCATATAATTATAATATATTTATCAATTATATAGTTCTAATTACAAATTATATTGCATCATCTCTAGGCTAGATGCACTATAATGGTTCCACCACAGAACATCGTGAGAACCTTACCTCAGGGTCAGTGGATCTCCTGACTGCACGTGATTCACATGAGAGCAGTGAATCAGAAACACTGGTACAGGTGATCCACGGATCTTCTTTAATTTAATGTTTTTTAAACACTAAAACAGTTCATTATGCTCATTCATTTTTAACTTTATTTTTTTATACTTGGCTTTTTCATTAGGATTACAGACCAAACTCACAAGAAATTATATAGACATTTTAACAGTAATACACACAGATCTATTATGTATTATGTAACATAATTATGTATAATTTCTTGTTTTTGTTTTTTAAAAGCTACAGTTTTTCTCAATGGCTTTGGCTTAGTTCTCAAATTAGTTTTTTTTTTTTTTTTCCTTAAAACAATACGTGCAGATGTCTGTTAAATGTTTGAAATCGCAATCAAACGAAAATCAAGCCGGTCCTTGTCAGACAGCTTATAAGAATTATCGGCCCGGGTCTGACCCAAGCCCGTCGTTTTTCCTCCTTCTCCCAAAACAGCGTATTCTACTGTTTCATCTATTAAAATAATTCAGTTTAGTATGTAATGGCAAAGTGAATATATTTAGTTTCATTTTAAGTTATTTTAGAAAAACGTTTGGAGCATTTTTGTTCATTAAACAGGCCTATAAGTTTTTGTTTTTAAAGTAACAACCAAGCAACCAGTGGAAAACTAATCTGTTTGTTCAATTTTGCCTTCTCAAATCATCACCACTTGCCTAAAATAAAATCACAGATATAGATATAGGCCTAAATAGGAATTCAAGTATAAAACAATGGTAGTTTCAACGTTAAACTTAGATAAATGTGCGCAATTAGACACATACCCAATTCTTTCAATCGGAGAGTGGAAGCTAAAGCTGCTTTGCAGGACATGGGCCAGGGCAATTACTTGCATTTTTTTCAACAAAACGTTGCAAACGGTGCTTTTATTAAATAAAGAAAACAAACATGATGCGCTTTCTGTTGCCTCAACAGGAGCGCTTCACAAGAATAAACCCAAACTTAGCGAATACATAGCTTACAGACATGCATATATCTATAGAAAGCTTTAAATCAGAGGTCTCAAACTCAATTCCTGGAGGGCCGCAGCTCTGCAGAGTTTAGCACCAACCAGCTCCAACTCACACCTGCTTGGAAGTTTGTACTAATCCTGAAGACCTTGATAAGCTGGATCAGGTATGTTTGATTAAGGTTGGAGCTAAACTGTGCAGAGCTGTGGACCTCCAGGAACTAAGTTTGAGACCAATGCTTTAAATTATTACTTGAAATTAAAAAAAAAAAAAAAAAATGAAAACAAAAACTCTTTCATTAGGCTGTGAAATCTGTAAAGATGTATTTCTCTAAAGGTGCGTCCAAAGTGGAGATGGCGAGTCAGGAAGGACAACTTTATCCTTGCGACACTGACTCAGAAAAAACACTAGTTTATTAATAAATAATTAAAATATCTCCTTACAATTTTCCCCGACACATTCATTGTAATTACTTTTGCCAGTGCTTTGTGGCAAGTTTCAGCCTATTGTGTGCGTTTGAACGCGGATATCTTCCAGCTGTGCTGATTTGCTGCTGCTGGAGAAGACCGGTCCGAGCCGGTCTCAAAAGTCTCCTTGTTTCCACCAGCACTTAATGGTGACATTATCATAATTGGTGTATGTCAAAAATATAAAAAGTAAGGAGAAAATAAGGATGAAAATATTGTTTTTAATATTAAAAGGATTTAATACTTAGCTTCCACGTAGTGCATTTAAAATCCTTTAATGCACAGCAAACCCTTCAATTAATCTCTCTTTATGCATCTTGAACTGTTACATATGTAAATACATTTTCGTTAAATCGTCTGACGACCCAGGGTTTGAAAACCACTGGTATAGAATATAGCAAATGTGATACTGGACCACAAACCACTCATAATTCGCATGGGTACATTTGTAGCAATATAGCAATACATTGTACGTGCGAAAATTACCTTTTTTTTTTTTTTTTTAAATGACAGAATCATTAGGAAATTAAGTAAAGATCATGTTCCATGAAGACATTTTGAAAATTTCCTACCATAAATATATAAAACTTCAATTTTTGATCAGTGATATGCATCACTAAGAACTTTAAAGCTTTTCTGACTATTTAGAATTATTATTATTATTATTATTTTATTTCTTATTTTTTTTCATGTTCCAAATTTTCAAATAGCTGTATCACAGCTAGATATTGTCCATATATCAATGGAAAGCTTATTTATTTAGCATTCAGATGATGTATAAATCTCAGTATTAAAAAAAACTGCCTCTTATGACTGGTTTTGTGGTCCAGGTTCACAAAGCATATAACAAATATGAAATAAAATTGCATGTAACAAAATGAAATGACACAAAAAGAAATTAAATTGCGTATATACTTTTTTTTTTTTTCATGGCTTGGCTCACACACTGACAAAAAGCACCTTTTATTTTTGTGGCCAAGTCACTGAAACAATAGGTTTTGAAGCATGAATTCAATGTTGTGGATGAGTTACTACTTTTTGCAGAGATGCAGTAGGCTTCTGATATTTTAGCAAACAGTTATGACAGTTGCACTTAGTTAATAGATTAAGGCTGCTTTGGAAAATGTGCCAAAGCAACTGAGAAAAACTGTAACCCACACCTTAGCTTTACATATAAAAGCCTTAATGTATATTTTTGTATTTTATATATTTCTTGTAGCCATTAACGTTTGCAAATGCAGTAGAGCAGTGATGCTTGTGAAGTTTCATACGGCACAAAAAATTCTCTCACCCTGATCAATGAGAAATTGTTTTCTCTAAACTCATTAAATTTATTTTTGTCTCTATTCCCAGTAGCACCAGCTGTGAGCAAATGTTTGGTTGTAAACATTTCAGCATTTCTCCATGAGAATTTGCTGAAAAGAACCAGCATTAACTGACATACCTTCATAAATGAGGCTGTCAGTCTTTGGTTTTGTAGGAATGAAGGATGGTGCTGATATTTACAATTGTTTACATGAGACTGAAAATATTTGAATAATCTTCTGGCTTTTATTACAAAGCTGCTACTTGCCCGGCTGGTGTGATCCTGGCCTAATTAAGGCCTAAATAATTTAATCTAGTTCTTTCCTGCATTTGCCGTTATATGTCTATGATGCAATGTGATTGTCATTTTTTTGGCATTTCCATGGTTGCTGCTTGTTAAAAAAAATGCACCGTATAATCGCTTTAGTGAATGTACAAGTTTTGATATCAACTACACTGTTAAAAATAAACTTAATTTTACATGTAACTTTCTGTATTTGTTTTTTCTTTCTTTTTTTTTTTTTTTACAGTATTTTACCTTTTTTCCTTAATTATACAATGAAATACCTGTTGTTTTACAGATATTTTCTGTATTTTAAATTTCCACCATTAAATTTACAGATAATTGTTTGTGTTTTGATATTACATACATTTTCTGTTTTTTAAAAGGAAACTTTCTGTATTTTTACTGAGTAATGTGTAATTTAACAATGTCATGTAATAATTACAGATTATTTCCATAAAAATAAGAAAAAATTGAACCACATATCATTTACACAAACTGTTTTTATTACCACTGAAGGTCAATAATTAAGTGAAGGTTAATGTGAGATTTTAAGGTCAAATAATAGTATTTTTTTGTTTGTTTTTAATGAACGCTTGACCAATTAAAGGGATAGTTCACCCAAAAATCGAAATGAGCCTATGATTTACTCACCCTCAATCCATTGTATGTGTACATGACTTTCTTCTTTTAGACAAACACAATCAGAGTTATATCAATAAAAATCCTGGCTCTTTTAGGCTTTAAATTGGCAGTGAATGTCTGCTATGAGTTTGAAGCTCAAAGTGCATCCATCCATCATAAACATCCTCAACATGGCTCCGGTGGATTAATAAAGGCCTTCTGAAGCAAAGCATATTTTACACCTTATAAAATAAAATAACTAATGTTCAGGTCAAACAGCCATACAGAGTCAACTTAAACATAACTTGCATTTTGCTGGAAGCAGGTTTTTTTTTGTTTTTTTTTTAACCAGCTAAATAACTGCATTTCTATAAGCATTTTTAATGGATTAAAACTAAATCTGTATGAAAATGCACATTGCTGCTGTTTCCTGGTCCACGTCTAATTGTGGATATTGACTTGAAAAAATGTTTTGAAATTATATGATTGTATATGCTGCTTAATTGTTCAACTACTGCAAATAAAACAAACAAAATCACGTTCCCAACATGGTTAATGTCAGAATTTTGTGATCTTATTGGTTTCTATGGGATAGCCAACTACTAGCTAGTAACACTTTGCTTTGCATACTAAATATTAATAGTCCATCTTCAACCCAAGCAAAATCAACTATATAACAATGATTCAATGATTTGGTAACCTAACACATCTAAGTTGAATGAACTTGATTTGTTGACTGAATTACACACCATATTCATTGTGCAAGTGGTCTATAAAACACATTAAAGAACATAATTATTTTATGAAAGGTTCATGATGTTACATAAACACACAATGGTTATTTATATAGCACATGTGCACACTGTAATTTGGTGAGTCAACTTAAAATAATTTGTAACCTGGCTGCCTTAATTTTAAGTTCAGTCAACTCTAACTAAGTTTATTCAACGTAATGTTAAATTATACTATACAATTTAGATATTTGAGTTGAATCAACTTTAAATTAAGGCAGCTGGGTTACTTTCCCATCTGTTAAGTTCAGCAAACACATTTTAAGGCAGCAGGGTAGCTAATTATTTTAAGCTGACTCAACAAATTGTTTTTATTTTTTTACAGTGTAGAGATCTTTAAAAATAGCATTTTGATCAGCTTCACATGACAGTGTGAAATGCAGCATTCATTTTATTGATGATTTTTGAACTATGTAAAAACATTTTTTAATATCGGTGAAGATCTTCAGACTCTTTTCTCCAAAGTGTCTTAAAAATGAGAAAAACAGCAAGTGATTGTTCTTAAAGAAGCAATAAACAAATAAAACAATATAATATAGTTTCAAACACTGTCAGAATGAACTATAGCACACATGAGATCCATTAATGTATGTCATGAACTGAAATGGAGGTGGTGAGTTATCAGAAACATTTCATTTCCGTAACTAACAAAGCTATCAATTTTAAAATAAATGTAATACTCTTCTGCAGTCCTGTTTGGTGAAATCACACATTTCATTTATGATTTAAGCAGTAACACAATGGTTGTTTTCACAAACTGTCAGGATTTCTTTCACATAATCAGTACTGTAAACTTTTGAAACCTCAATAAACCAAGTTTTTTGAATATACATTTAAAGAAAACTGGATGTACAATTATAATGCTATGTCAACATTACAAAAACTAGTACACACTGTTTTATGAGCATATTTAATGCAGTGGCTGAGACAGTGATGTGAATTTGACATCTTTTCCTTATCTGATGGATGTAATCAATATCTCCACTTTTTTGTTACAATTAGGAAAGTCATGACATGGTATCTTGGATTATTACTTTTGCTACTGGAAGGAATAAGAATGTACTAAGTAACAACTTAGATATTTGTGTTTGCTAAACTTAACAGATGGGAAAGTAATATCTAGTAATTTCCAATTTATTTTGTCACTTAGTATAATTTAACATTTCAAGTTGAATAAACTGTTTTTGAGTTGACTGAACTTACAATTTTAAGGCAGCCAGGTTACAAATTATTTTAAGTTGACTCAACAAATTGTTTTTTACAACTGTTTTGTTTAGCCACAGGATTTTAACCCTCTGAAACTTCATTAGTTTTTTCAACTAGAAACTTTGTATTTAGGATAATTCCGACAACATATGGCATTTGTTTCAATATTAGGCCACATAGTGGTGATTAATTCAGCTGCACAAAGCATTAATACAACTATAGCTGACGTTTTAATACAAATGTACACTTCACTTCTAAACTTACAGGAAAATAAGAACAGAGATTAAATTCTGCAGAATGCGCTCATTGAAGAATTTAAGGAAATTAAAAGTAGCTTTTAAATTAGCAAAGGCAACAGTGAAACAATGACAAATAGAGATTCCCCTTGGAGAAAAATGAGAGTAAAACATTAAACAAAAGCAACATAGGCAAACAATGGCACAAGATTTGAGATACAGATAATGGAAGGTAGAGAATATGACAATCAATTCAAGCTAAGGCGAGACACTGCAGGTGAATAAGGGTAGAAAGAATAAAGTAGGAGTTATCACCTTACTTACCCAGTTGATTGATTGCGTTAATAATTGCAAACATTTTTTGTATTACAAGTTTTCTAAAATGTTAAATATGGTTAAATATGCAAATGAGGTATTATTTAATGAAATATGTGCTAATTTCAATACACTTCTAGAGCGAATATCTAAACACTAGATGAAGTCAATTTCAAAATTCTTGTTTCTTTTTTTTTTTTTTTTTTTTTTGACAGTCAAATGTTTTTACAGAGAGAATTTGGGGTATATCATCTTTGTAACTCCACAATTCGGAGAATACTTGTTTTGTGCGTGTAAGTTTGGTGAAGTTCTACTGAAGTGGACATTTATGGCAGAAGAAAAAAACTAATTTTGAGAAAACAGCCTTTAAAAATATGTATTCTAATTAAAACCTATTGACACATAGATAAAGTGCTATAAAAGAAACACTTAATGGAGAATTCCACTTCAAGGTTTTTGAGGAAAACATTTCAGGGTTTTTCTTCATATAATGGACTTGACTGGTGCCCCAATTTTGAACTTCCATAATGCAGTTTAAATGCAGCTTCAAAAGGCTCTAAACGATCTCAGCCATAGAAGAAGGGTCTTATCTAGCAAAACAATCTGTCATTTTTTTTCCCCCAATAAATAAAAATTTGTATACTTTTTAGGCACAAAAGCTGGTCGTACTAATGAATCATGCCGAAAAGTCACATGGAACTACAGATCCAGTGTTTACAAAGCGAACGCGCAAAGACTAAGAAAGTGCAAGCAAGACAAACGCTGTTTACAAACAAAAAGGTACAACAATGTCGGACGATTCTGAAGTTGTAGGAGAAAATAAGATGGAGTTTTTCACCATACTCTACCTTTTTGAGCCGGACACAGATGATGAACTTAGACGTGATTCGTAGAAGTTCGGATCATTTTACCAACTCTGACCTTTGAGTCTCGTTCAGCAAAAATGAACAAATCTTTTTTCCCAGTCATTTCATTTATTTTAGCAAAATATTTTTAAAATGTTACATGTTACCTCCCTAACACATCTACTGCTTACACAAACACTGATCACACTACAAACAAGACAAAACTATAATGCTATAAGAAACAGAAAACATTCATTCATTGTTTATCTGGGTCTTTAGTCTATGATTAGCTCACCTCACCTCTTATCTGACAAGTTTTCGGGTTTGAGTCGTTCGCTCATCATGTGACATCCTCATAAGATGATTGAATGACTCGAAACAGGTGAACTATTTCCAGTACTGAACGTGATAAGATGTTGCACACGCGTGACTGAACGAATCATTCCCCGAGACGACTCGTTCTTCCCGAGTCACATTAAAGATTCATTCAAAATGAATGAATCATTCAAGAACGACCCATCATTAATTCGTAGCATTGTGAACGTGCATCCCAGAGCCTGTGCTACACAAGCTTTTGTTCTTAAAAAGTATACAAATTGTTATTTTCTGAAAAAAATGACAGACCCTTCTTCCTTGGCTGGGATTTAGAGCCTTTAAAGCTGCATTTAAACTACATTTTGGAAGTTCAAATTCGGGGCACCAATGAAGTCCATTATATGGAGAAAAATCCTTAAATGTTTTCCTCAAAAACCATAATTTCTTTACGACTGAAGACAGAAAGACGTGAACATCTTTGATGACAAGGGGCTGAGTAAATTATTTGTAAATTCTTCTGGAAGTGGACTTCTCCTTTAACAGTGTCTTTTGGATGTTTTCTTTTCACTAGTCTGAAAAAACACTATGAAAAACCAAAAAGGCCAAAATCTCAAACTTGACAGGTGCATGAAAAAACAAACAAACAAACAAAGTGTTTTTGCCTGCAGTGTCTCCCCTTAAAACATTTAGTAATAGAAACAGATGAAACCATTTGTACAAGACTACAGTTAAAAGGTTTAGTTTATACATTTGTAGAAAAACTACCTGCGTCTCTGCTTACCTTGATGTACATCACTTAGAAAAGGCTAAACTATAGAACAATAATACAAAGCATTATCAAACTATGATTTTAGAAGAAAGTACACAAACCATTTATTCCATTTGCATTTCAGACACGCTGCCTGTATGTAAACGGAATGTAAAATAGTCTCTTCCTGGCTGTCAGTCTCTGGCTGCTATTTTTATGAAGTCAGCTTGAGTGAATATTTCCATTTGAGTGAATATAGTATCATAACGTAATGTGAAGAAGCAGGTTGTGAGAAGGAGAGGGAGGTCAGATCATTAATGCTCTTTAAAATCTTCAAGTAAATTGATTTGAATAAGCAATTTAAATTATTTTAGAAAATTGAAAGTACATGTCTATAGAACTAAACGTCTGTACAAACTCCATATTATACAAAGCTTGAGTACATGCCGATATCTTTTTTTTTTTTTTTTTTTGTAAATATACAGTTCCATGTATGTTAATGCGTTAAATCTCAATAATAATGTTTCCCATGTTTAGCTGCAGAGTAAACTTAAGTCATCAAATTATCAAAATATCTATTAGTTCACATACTCTGGCCTCCAAAAGTTTGTAAACACCCCTGGCAAAGTGTGATTTTGACGATATCAGCATAAATCCTTATCATTTTTTGGTGCAAATACATCCAAGTAACTTGACATTATCATTGAAGAGCAGCAATAATAATTTTCATTTTGATTACATAATAATGTCAATACATACATGTCAAAGTCAGACATGCTGCTTTGCCAGCTGTGATGCCTGGTTACTGGTTTAAACTTGGCCCAGGTTTTTAAAAGATTTTTTTGGGTCAGCACACCTTAATAGCTTCAACAACTGATTGACAATTAAGTTTAGAATACAATGAATTTAGGCCCAGATTATGCAGAGCTGTTAAAGCTGCTAATGCTGGATATTTTATGGTGGAAGTTTTTTCTATGTATAAACTGTTTATGTAATAAAATGTTTTTGTAGTTTGTGTTGTCCCTTATCAGTGCTAAATTATCACAAATTAAAAAGGATTCATGCCAATATTGTCTAAAACCCCACTTTTCTATAGTCACACGATATACACTGTCAAAACATCATACATTCATGTCTCTTAAACTACAAAGCTTTTAAACAAGACATCTAAAGCAAAGGTTGAAAATTAAAGATGAAAAACAAGAATTGTAAATGCATTTTACTGTTATTGTTTGCAACCAACAACATGAATCTATTTCAGTGTTATCATATTGCAACATATTCAGTGATTTATTATATTGATGTTTCATCTGTTACACAGAAGCATTGTTAGTTTAATCCATTCTGCTCATATTCATTTAAAACCAAATTTAAGATAATATTTACCCATTTTATTGAAACTGGTTCAGTCATAAGATCATTCATGATCTTTGGTATTTAAAGATAGTTTTGTTTAATCTAATATACACTTCAGCATCTCTAGGGCAAAAGCAAGGTCAGAACAAGCTTGTGTTGATCATCAGGAGCCTTCATCACACAGACGTGAACATCTGAACATCAACATCAAATTATGCTAACAACATTGTAATCAGCCTATAAAAATACAAGCAAGCTGCTAATCATGTTAAAACATGCTAACAAGAACATGTTAAATCTTGCTAGCTGCTTTCATAATTTTACAACTGCTTCAAATGTTCAGGCTAGGCTTTCTCCAGCCAACTTAAAGTTTGTTGTCAAACTTTACTCATCTAGTTATCATCTGAAATCTGAATAAATTAGCTTTCTATTGATGTTTAGTAGGATAGGACAATATCTGGTCAAAAATCTGGAATCTGAGGGTGCAAAAAAAGAGAAACTATTCAAAAACTAAACATTAAGAAAATTACCTTTAAAATTATCTAAATTAAGTTCTTACAAATGCATATTACCAATCAAAAATTAGGTTTTGATATATTTATGGAAGGAAATGTACAAAATATCTTCATGGAGAATGACCTTAATTAATATCCTAATGATGTTGGGCATTAATGAAACAAAATCGATTATTTTGACCCATACAATGAATTGTTGGCTATTGCTACAAATATACTCGTGCTACTGAAGACTGATTTTGTGGTCCAGGGTCACATATTGACAGTTGTAGTTTTCTGTTTCTCATCAGGTTTGATTCAGTATCGTATCGAGTTATTTGAGCCTCTCATGACCTACAGCTTTATTCTATAAACTACAAATATTATTAATTTTTTTCTTTGCATTTTCTGATGTCATTTTCGGCATATAAATGCTCACTTTTATATTTTAATTTGGGAGAAATTTTGTCAGTAGTTTATGGAATAAAACTATTTTCCTCAAACACGTTCCTATAAACATTACAGCCGGAGAAACTGATCATTTTGCATTGGTCTCACAATCTTTTTCTTACGATCTCCTACAAACATCACAAATCACACTGTTTGCATTTTGTGTTTTACACGTTTTATTTTTTTTTATAAAAAGAAACACAATTTCAAGTATTTCAAATATGATCACATTCCAAGCAAATCTTGAGAAACATTCAGTTTGGTCATTTATGACACTTTTAGGAAGAGGAAATGAGCAAGTGACAAAAAAATTTGAACTCTTTCTTTTTCTGATGGCTGTTTTCCTGTAATCTCTAAATTTTTTTTTTCTAATTTAGAAAGTCATAAATACTACTGATTATTTCAGCTTTCAGTGTTTAATTTTAAAGTAGTCAGTTTGGCCAGAAGCACATAAAACCCCCTGATGTTTCACTGCAATAATTTGTCATTTAGTATTTTCCATTTCCATTTGCCTGAAAGAACAAAACAGAACAATATTGCTACACGTATAACAAATTTTAAGTGTTATTGATTCTTTGAAACAAGAAAGAAAAATATATAAAATTTAAAGCAGTCATATTTCACCTCTGTCAGGAATTAGAATTCTAATTATTATCTCATGAATTAGAGATGACCCATAAAAAGACATTAGAACAATGTCAAAACCTAGGAATGCCGTTGCTCTTCAATACTTTTTGTAATATAATGAAGTAAATTGTAAATAATTAAAATTATTCCATTCCATAATTGATCCAGGTTCAGTAATGGAATGTTCTTTAGGGTCTACACTTTTTTTTAGGATTTTTTTCAAATTGCAATTCTATTGCAATTGCAATTCTACTCTTATGACACACAAAAAATACACAAATTGTCACTGGTACAAATATGAACCATTTAGATACTAATATGTGACCCTGGACCACAAAACCAGTCATAAGAGTCTTTTTTTTTTTAAATTAAGATTTATACATTATCTGAAAGCTGAATAAATAAGCTTTGCATTTTCAAATGATGTATGGTTTGACAGGATAGGACAATATTTGGCCATGACAACCATTTGAAAATGTGGAATCTGAGGGTGAAAAAAAAAAAGAGAAACACAACCCAAAATCCAAAAAAAAAAAGACAATCCAAATGTCGTCCAAAATTGTGTTTTTAGCAATGCATATTACTAATCAAAAATTAAGTTTTGATATATTTATAGTAGGAAATTTCATGATCTTTACCTAAAAGAGAAGTCCACTTCCAAAACAAAGATTCACATATAATGTAATCACCCAGTCATAAAAAAATTGTGTTTTTTGAGGAAAATATTTCAGCATTTTTCTCCATATAATGGACTGATATGGTGCCCCAAGTTTGAACTTCCAAAATGTAGTTTAAATGTGGCTTCAAACGATCACAAATTCAGTTGTAAACAATCACAGTTGAGGAAGAAGGGTCTTATCTAACGAAACAATTGGTTGTCATTAAAAAATACAATTTAAATACTTTTTAATCTCAAATGCTCATCTTGCCTTTCTCTCCCTGAACTCTGTGTATTCTGGTTCAAGACAGTTAGGGTATGTTGAAAAACTCCAATCGTTTCTCCCTCAACTTCACAAATAATTTCAAAATCATCCTACTTCGCTGCAGAAGTACCGACACAGTCTTTGCAAAGTGAACATGCAAAGAAGATCAAACACCCTTAACAAAAAACGTAAAACAGCGATATAAGATGATTTTGAAGTTGAGGGAGAACATGAGATGGGAGTTTTTTGATATACCCTAACTGTCATGAACTGGAACAAAAACAGTCCAGGCAGAGTAGGACAAGACGAATGATTGACATTAAAAAATATATAAAATGTATTATTTTTATAAAAATAACAGATGGTTTTGCTAAATAAGACCCTTCTTTCTCAGCTGGGATCATTTACAACCACATTTGGGATCATTTGAAGCTGCATTTAAACTGCATTTCGGAAGTTCAATATCAGGGCCCCATGTCAGTCCATTATATGGAGAAAAATCCTGAAATGTTTTCTTCAAAAAACATCATTTCTTTAAGACTGAAGAAAGAAAGACATGAACATCCTGGATGACAAGAGGGTCAGTACATTATATGTCAATCTTTGTTTTGGAAGTGGACTTCTCCTTTAATATCCTAAAGATTTTAGGCATAAAAAAAAATCAATTATTTTGACCCATACAATGTTTTGGCTATTGCTACAAATATACTTGTGCTACTTATGACTGGTTTTGTGGTCCTGGGTCACATATACACTTTAGACATTAACATCTACTTTTAAATTTGTACTTTAAAATTTTAAAATACGCACCCTTTAGGGTTAAATAATGAAGTACAGTTTGAAATGCTCCAGTGGCAGCTCTTGAACCCCTTGTTCTGAAAGTGTGTAAAATATTTTAGACCTCAACATAACTTTAAAAAAAAACAATATATCCATATTAGATCCACAACTTTTTACATTTTCATTTCCATGATTTTTTTCCAGGTCTAGAAATGCCAGTTTTTTTTAAAATGTCACAATATATAGATCACTATCACTATTATAGATCTATCGACTGGCATCTGCAGGGTTTCCTTTATCCCCTTTATCCTTTAGATCTGAAAATATAATTTAAATGTATTTTTTTCAGGATTCTTTGATCAATAAAAGGTTAAAAAGAACAGCATTTACTTAAAACAGAAAAGTTTTTAACAGTATACACTACTGTTTAAAAGTTTGGAGTCAGTACATTTATTCTTCTTCTTTTTTTTTTTTTTTCATTTTTAAAATTTTATACTTTTATTCACCAAAGATGTGTCAAATTAATAAAAAGTGATAGCATAGATTTACATTGTTAGAAAAGATTTATATTTTAAATAAATGCTGTTCTTTTTAACATTTTATTGCTCAAAGAATCCTGAAAAAAAGAATCACAATTTCCAAAAAAACAATTTAACAGCACAACTGTTTTCAACATTGATAATTCTAATAGTAAATCAGCATATGATTTCTGAAGGATCATGTGACACTGAAAACTGGAGTAACATCTGATGAAAATTCAGCTTTGCATCACAGGAATAAATTATATTTTAAAGTATATTAAAAAAAAAAACATTACTTTAAATTGTAAGAACATTTTGCAATATTACATTTTTCTTCTGTATTTTTGAATAAATAAATGCAGTCTTGATGAGCATAAGAGACTTCTTTAAAAACATTACAAGTCTTACTAATCCCAAACTTTTGAGTGGCAGAGTATATATAAAAAGAGAGAGCTGCAGCTTAATCAAAATAATATTTTGTCATCAAAACCTCTACAGATTCTCTATAGAGCTCTATATTTTTCTGCTGTCATATAGTATATCCATCCCTCGTTCTTACATTTCAAAATGTCTTTAAAACAAGGATATTTACAAGAATAACATAACATGCAAAGTGTTGCATATTACAAACTCACCATTAGACCTTTTCCTTTTGCAGATGAAGTAACCAATCAAAGAAAGAACTAGAACTGGAACTAGAACTACTACTGCTCTAACAGGCAGTGGAGATTCTGTTTCACAGTCAATACATTTTCCATCTGCAGAATGAAATAAATAAATAAATAAATAAAAACAAGTAATGTTTTAAAATGCATTGAGGAACTTCAAATGTACTTGCTTGTGGCAAAAAGACCACCTATTTACAAATGACTGTATTTATGATGATATTTACCCCATTCTACTGAAACTGGTTCTGACAGGCTGCTGTGAATGACAAAACAGTCATAAGATCCTTTGTGATTTCTGTCGATCTCCACACTGGTTCTCATCTGAAAGGTTTCATCATCATTTGGTCTAAATCCAGATGATATTTGGTTCCCAAGTACAGTTGCGTCCAAGCTAATATTCATCTCGATATCTCTGGGGTAGAAACCAGTGGCCAGACAGGTCAGATTCAGCTTACTGTGATCACCGGGAACCTTCCTCGCAAAGACATGAACATCTGGTGGAGCTGGAAAAGAAAGCATTAAATCATGATGAACAAATAAATATTTTAAAATAATTTGGTTCTGTTAAAAAATACTTTTATTGTACAGATAAAGTCAGACTTACAGATTTGGAACAAAAAAAAGATAAGTACACTGCAAAAAATGCTTTTCTTACTTAGATTTTTTGTCTTGTTTCCAGCTTTTTTCAGAAAAAAAGACATCAAATTTAAGTGAGTCTTTGCTTAGAACAAGAGAAATAATCTGCCAGTGAAGTAAGCAAAATAATCTTACTTCAAGCAGAAAACAAGATCATTTTGCTTGTTTCAAGCAAAAACTCACTTAATTTTGACTTTTTGAAGCTTTTTTCTGAAAACAAGACAATTTTTGCTTGTCTTGAAATTCTTCTTGATTTAAGATTTTTTTTTTTTTAGATATTCTGGATAAAAACAAGACAAAAAATCTAATTAAGAAAAGTATTTTTGCAGTGTAAATTATTATATTACTACTTTTGCCATTTTAACCAAAGGTTTTGTGTATAAGTGGAAGAAGAAATCAAACCTGAGTTTGTCCTGACTCTCAAAATAGAGCATCTTAAAATCATCAGTATTTGTTGTCATCACTTTATAAGACACACTATTTATTAATCAAAATGAATCAAAGATGCACTAAGAACTTACTTGTATTGGTGTTGTTAAATGTTGAAATCCAGTTCATGCAGTTTTTGAGGAAATGCTGTAGAAACTGGTTGTGCCCTGTTTGAAGGTCCCATTTTCTTTTGGTTTCTTTGGCTTTGGTGTTTTTATCAATCCACTGCAGTGTGTCAGAATCAAAGGCAATAAAATCCTCTCCGTCAAATGCATATTTATCAAATGCTCTCAGATGCACAGTTCCATTAGGAAGTTTCTCCAGTTCACAGCCCATTATTCTCTGAAGAACATGGAGCTCTGCAATCACAGAATAACAATCATAAGAAACTTAAAAATATAATGTCTGGTCATTTCTAAGAGTAAAACATTAAACTCACCAGAACACTGAGAGTCTGTGCAGTTTGACAGAGCCCTTATCTGATATATGAACCAGTTTTTAAAATCAGGTGGGTTTACAGGAGATTTGGTCCAGTCATTACTGTAGTGTTTGATCTGTCTGTCATCATACACACCAACAGCACTGTACTCTGAGGTTTTGTTGGCTTTGGTCAGGACTGTAAACTTGTAATGGAGGTAGTGTTTCACTGAAAACAACAAAAGAAGCACACTTTTTTTCCTGAACAAAAAGTCCTGTCAAAGTATGCTGGGTGACTACAACACTTTAAAAAAAAACAGTTAAACCGCCCACTGTTCTTCAGAAAAATCCTTCAGGTCCCACCAATTTTTTTTTTGTGTGTATTTGAACCCTTTCCAACAATGACTGTATGATTTTGAGATCCATCTTTTCACTCATATGCAACTATTACAGAAGGTTCAAACGTTCACTGATGCTTCAGAAGAAAACACGATGCATTAAGAGCCGGGGGTGAAAACTTTTGGAATTTGAAGATCAGGGTAAAATTTCCTTTTTTTGTCCTCTGGGAAACATGCAAGTATCTTCTGTAGCTTCTCAAGGGCAGTACTAAATTTAAAAAATATATGATATTTAAGCAAAGTAAGAAAATGTACACATCTTCATTCTGTTCAAAATTTTTCACCCTTCAGTGAGCGTTTTCTGTAATAGTTGCATATGAGTCCCTCAGTTGTCTTCAGTGTTAAAAGATGGATCTCAAAATCAGTCATTGTTGGAAAGGATTCAAATACACAAAAATGCCGGAAAACCAAACAATTTCCTGAAGGATTTTTCAGAAGAAAAGCGGGCGGTTTAACAGTTCAGGACAAACAATGAACTCATGAACAACTATCACTGAACAAACAAACAAAAACAGCTGTGGATCATTCAGGTAACAACACAGTAGTAAGAATCAAGTGTATGTAAACGTTTGAACTGGGGTCATTTTGATAAATTCAACTATTATTTTCTCTTGTAAATTGTGAGGAAAAAGTAAGTATTGCAAGATATAAACTTGCAATTACCTTTTTATTTTGTGATGGAGGCAAGCTGCCATACACTGCAACTGCAGAACGGTAACTTTCTGCCAACACATAAACCTCGTCCACAAACACGTCATCCGTGATTCCAGGCAATAAATCAAAATTCAACTCACTGAGGAGTATTCGAGGAAGTCCTTTGATGAAGACGTTTGCTATAACAACGCAAATCAAAAAACTTATGTCTTTGAAAGCAATTGAAATGATGTTATGTGACAGTCACATGTCAACTCTAAATTTGCTTTGCAACTTTTAGTACTAGTTTAGTAGGATCTTGGCTTGTCATGACTTTTCATCACTACAGCTGTTTGCCACTGATTCTCAGCTCCAAATTTCACCCTTTCTTATTTCACTCATCTTGCACTGTCTGTCATTTAGGCTTTTCTGAACACCATTGTGCAGTTGTGAAATTGAAGTTGAGTGTTTGAACTCTCAGTTTTCTCTGGAGATGCTGAACTGAGCACTTTTAAAATGCAGTTCGTCATCTGAAACATCTGTGGCCAGTTGAAGTAATCTGTTTGGATTTTGGCCACTGGATTGGTTAAAATCTTGAAAATTAGTTCTTCAAAAGAAAAGCAGGATTCTGAATTCAGATTAGATCACAAAATCCAATCTTGGTTCTGATCTGGATTAAATCCTCAATTTGTGTTGTTCAACATTTTTAGTAAGATTGGGATACTTTTGATCCAAATCCAAAAAACTGGATTATTCTGATCCTAGCAGAAGGGTGGATTTCAGGAACAAAAATGTAAAACCCCCTAACTCTAGCATTATTCTAATTCTATTCTTTATAAAAACTAAAACTTTTTAGACTATACTCATTTACTTACTATTGTTTTATTATTTAAAATAAATATAAATTACAAATAAATAATAAATAAATAAAATAAAAAAATAACACTAGGCTCTAGGTAACACTAGGTGTTCTTTTTGTATTCCATCTATTATTTTTCTCCTCTTTGTTTATTATGGGATTAACAAAAAGCAAAACAGAAGGCCTCTTTTTTCCGATCTGTTCTCTTTTTATTATATGATTTTGGCTGTCTGAGACTTGTAATAGCACTTGCATGTTATTGTTCTTTTACTGATTTTTATTGCTTCCATTGTCCTTTTTTGTAAGTCACTTTGGATAAAAGCATCTGCTAAATGTAAAAAAAAACTGGTCCACAATTTTTTTTTTTTAACATGTTACAAATCCCCAAGCAGCTGTCAATATCAAACAAAATATTATATTTAATTTAAATTGTTGTTGTTGTTTTGTTGTTGTTGTTGTTGTTGTTTTTTTATTAATCTCTAACCGTAAACTACATTGGTATAATCATTAGAGATGGACCAACCATAAGTAGTTATTTGTGTAAAGCAATGCAAATCTAGCATTGGTATTACCTGATCCTGGATAGCAAAACATGGGATTTCCAAATCCAATTCATTCTGATGCAGATTAAACTTTTTGAACAACTGGCTCCTGATTCTTGGTCTTTAACCTGGCTTTGCTTTGTCCTTTGGCTCCATCTTGTGACCAGATTGTGCAACTAGCACTAACATTTTGCAGATTGGTACAGATTTTCCTGGCACTGCTTTTAAGTCTTTGTATGAAATTACACTGCAGCGGAGTGTCCAGTATCCAGTTCAAACAAATATTTTGTTTACTTTCAGAGTTTCTTTTCACTTGTCTATACCCAATACTGTGGCAACAGTTACTGTGTCAACCTCAGCTTGCTTTCCAGTCTGCTTTTCTTCAATGACACCTATGAACATTTCTATGTGATCCTCTTAATGAACTTTTCTCATTGTGTTGTTTCGCCCGTACGCCGGACACTTACTCCGGCATAGTTTATGCCCATTACAGGCATGCAGGTTTAACAATTATTCACACCAGTCCATTTAAGAGTGGGCATCACAGTTGGGTGGCAAAAAAACACTGGTAACAAGTGGAGAAAAATGCAAGAAATAAGCATATCTTGTGCCTTTTGATGTCAGGATTGTAATGCAAATACTGACATTGTAGACACCCTTTGAAGCTTAACACAGACATTCATGTTTCCAAGCCATCCAGGCTGGACTAATGAAACCTGCAATGTTAAAACATGATTTTTTTGTATTGAAATAATAGATCTAGATAATAAACAATCTGAATAATAAACCAATTAATAATCAACTACAGTTAGGGCCATAAATATTTTGACAGAGACAATTCTTTTGTTGAAAACCCTTTGCTGGCAATGACAGCCTGAAGTCTTGAACTCATGGACATCACCAGATGCTGGGTTTCCTCTTTTTTAATGCTCTGCCAGGCCTTTACTGCAGCGGCTTTTAGTTGCTGTTTGTTTGTGGGCCTTTCTGTCCAAAGTTTAGTCTTTAACAAGTGAAATGCATGCTCAATTGGGTTAACATCAGGTGACTGACTTGGCCATTCAAGAATACGCCACTTCTTTGCTTTAATAAAATCCTGGGTTGCTTTGGCTGTATGTTTTGGGTCATTGTCCATCTGTATTATGAACCTTCTCCCAATCAATTTGACTGCATTTAGCTGGATCTGAGCAGACAGTATGTCTCTGAACACCTCAGAATTCATTCGGCTGCTTCTGTCCTGTGTCACATCGTCAATGAACACTAGTGTCCCAGTGCCACTGGCAGTCATGCATGCCCAAGCCATCACACTGCCTCCACAGTGTTTTACAGATGATGTGGTATACTTTGGATCATGAGCTGTTCCACACCTTCTTCATACTTTTTCTTGCCATCATTCTGGTAGAGGTTGATCTTGGTTTCATCTGTCCAAAGAATTTTTTTTCCAGAACTGTGCTGGCTTTTTTAAATGTTTTTTTAGCAAAGTCCAATCTAGCCTTTCTATTCTTGGGGCTTATGAGTGGCTTGCACCTTGCAGTGTACCCTCTGTATTTATTCTCATGCAGTCTTCTCTTTATGGTCTTTATTGGATATTGATACGCCGACCTCCTGGAGAGTGTTGTTCACTTGGTTGGCTGTTGTGAAGGGGTTTCTCTTCACCATGGAAATGATTCTGCGATCATCCACCACTGTTGTCTTCCG
>JAHKKF010511655.1:0-14403 GCA_019740295.1 Labeo calbasu
CAGTTTCTGGTGAATCAGATTATTTCAGCTTTAGAGTTTGATAAAACTACTGGTGAAAATTACACTGAGCTCTTTACATCTATGTGCAGCTACACATCTTTCCCTTGCAGTGAAAACAACACCAACTATCACACTGATCAATGTGATTTCCTTCTGGATCTGTACTCACATGTGAAGGACTATGAGACTCAAACAGGCAGGAGTGTCCTTCCAGCATTACAGACAATTTATCAGTCAGCTCCTGCAGTCTGGATCATAAAGCTCTCAGAGAGAAAGAGCTCCATCCTCCTAGAAGTGCTGAAACTCCAAACAGAGAAGAAACCAGTAGAGCTGATAGACTGGACAGATGAAGAGAGTGAAGTGAAGGGATTCCTCCAGTGTCTGCCCTACATCTCAAAACTGAGGTGAGAGTCTGATGAGGGAAAATAGTGATTTGTTTTGTTTCCATATGTCCTGCTCAGTTAGAATTATTGGCTAAACTTTTGTGAAGTGAAGGGATTTCTCCAGTGTTTGCCCTACATCTCAAAACTGAGGTCTGATAAACACTGATTTTTGTTTGACTACTGTAAATAAGATGTTATGCTTTTTCCACCACATACTGTAAACACGCTTTATATAGTGCAAATATTTTAACTGAAGATAAGAAACAATTGACAGTTATCAAGTTAAAGCATATTGTAAAAAAAAAAAAAAAAAAAAAAAGATATTCTGTTAAACATTTATTGAATACAATGTTTTTAAACACTGCATTAAAGCCATTTTTCATCTACACACTAGACAACCAGTGCAGAACATTTTAGCTTTGAATTTTTTATTTTATAAAACATATAAAACATCTTCGTCTACTCCTCATAGTCCAGTGCCTCCTGGCCCACATTGCTTATATAAATACTTATTATATGCAGCTTTATATTATTAAAAAAATGAATGCAGGAAAAACCCTGTTTAGTTTGTGATTGTCCTGTAGGAATGCTGAGTGGTTCATCCCATCTCTATGTAAAGTATTTGGATCCAGAGTGAAGGCAGATGAGGTGACTCCTCTACTGCTTTGGACTTCACCATCACTCTGAGTGAAAAATTATCCTGCAGCACCTGCAGATCTGTGGGAGAGTTCAGGGCCTCAAAAGACTTTCAAGTCCTGAGCAGCTTGACATCTCTTCTGAGTCTGTTGTCTATCCAGTGAGGTCCAGACTATTAGATTTGTGTTCAGCACAGTGACTTGCCCCATGTTTTGTGAGTAAATCTAATTGTTTTACAAACTGACAAAATCCTGTTCTGTCTGTGTGTTCAGGCCCTCTAAAGAGGCTCTTCAGCAGCTGGTTTCAGTGGTGTATGATGCACAGGATGATGAACTGACAAACAGCTTTCTGAAGGTGTCTGAGGATCTGACTTCCTGCTCACTGACGTGGGATGTGATTCATTACCTGCTGCAACATCAAGCTCTAAATTTGAAGATGGACTTTAGGAAGAGCAAAATCTCTTGTAAAAACATCAGAGAACTTCTGCCACTGTTAGACAGAATCCAGCTGAAAAGGTAAATAAATTCATCAAGAACAGAGCTGTTCAGTTTGTACACAGTCATAAAATCTGGAAGACACTTGCTATTTTTGAGCAACAAGTTCCCCCTAGAATTTCAAATGCTTATTCAATCTTATTTTACTCAGTTTATAAGTAAGGTCTGTTGTTAGTACTGGAAGATGGGTTCCTGTTTCATTTTACAACATAAAAAAACACACAGTCATGCTTCAAATGTGAGTTTTGAAACCATTATGCAGCTGTCTAATTCTCAAGCACATTGAACATCCTTATGGTAGTTGTAGTGCTTTATGTAGTTTAGTTAACTAGAACTTTAAATAAATGAAAAGATCATTAGAAATTCCCATGGCAAAATAGCCCTCCAGTTCAGCTTACAAACATCATCACAACAGTTGCATCCACTGAAGTCACTGAAGATGCTTGTAGTTTACAGTTTAGGGATTTGCATTTATTGAGTGTCTTTGATTCAAGTAGATTTCAATGAGTGATCTTCTTCTCCACAGGCTGAGCCCCAGCTTCACTCTGTCCATCATTTTGGAGATTTACGAGACTCGTTTTCCTCAGTATGTGTCCAGTCTGATGAGTTCAGCAGGAAATGACATCAACCTGAATGGCAGAGTGTTGGACTCTGTTCACTGCGCTGCCCTGCGCTTCATTTTAAAGCACTGCAACACTGTCAAACTCAATCTGCTCTGGATCTCCATACCAGAGGAGGAGCTAGAGAGCTTTCTGCCTTTACTCAACAGAGTCACACAACTCAGGTTTATTGATATAACAGCACTGATATCATAACAAACATGACTGTTCTTTTGTTTAATAATGCATGTGTGTGTTTGTTAACAGTACTTGTGTGTGTGATTTAGTGTTGACAGGCTGCTGTTGCTGAAGCTGCTTCACTGCTGCAGTTCCTCTGATCTCCAGCAGGAGGCAGCAGATGTTCTTCTCTCTGCTCTTCAGAACACACTGGACTTCTCCTGCTGCTCTGCTCTGGATTTAACAGACACACAAAATCAAGAACATTATAAACTAACTGAAAAAGACTGTAGAATAATCTCATCTGTGCTTCAGAAAACTCAAAGAATTGTGAAGTTGATCTTAAAGGACTGTGAGCTCTCTGATGAGGCCTTGAAACAACTTCGGCCAATCCTGCCTCAAGTCCAGCTGAGGTAAGACATCTGACAGATCTCTTTCATTGCTAATATGACATAGTGTATTCATTTATCTCAGTATAAAATCCATGTGTATTATTCTCACATTCATGTTTGCTGTTTGTTCTCCTTCCTCTCATCAGCTGTAGTAAAGTTCTTCTGCTGCAGTTTCTGGCTTGTATTAGTACAGATGGATCTCTGAGAGGCTCTTTGAGGAGTGCTGAGGCTCTTTCACAGGCTTTAGGAGGAGAGATGGACCTTAGTCACACTCAGATGGATCAGAGAGCTTGTGAACAGCTGGCACTGTTTCTGGAATATTCTGAAGGACTCACAGAACTGGATCTCAGTCACTGCAAACTCACTGATCACTGCATGGAGCTGCTGCTGCCACATCTGCACAAAACCCAGACTCTGGAGTGAGTTACAGAGACACATCAGGAATAGAGAAATATAAAACACATTATTCAACCTTGTTTTCTTCATGTTTATGTTTAATATTTTCATCTAATTTCTTCTTTTAGCCTGAGTCACAATAATATCACAAATAAATCAGCAAAGAGAATCCACAGTGTCGTCTGCACTCACAGCAGTATTCAGACCGTACGGTAAGTGTGTGTGATCAGCGTTTTGTAAGTGTAGGTTTGTTAACCTTCTATTGGCTTGTTTCATTTATAAATAAAAATGACTAAAAGGTAGTAAACAAAACATTGACAAATTACTTAATTTAGTGAAGTCACATGGGTCTGTTTAATCCAGTCCAAGTCTGTTATTTGTAATCTAATTTGTTTGGTTATCAAACCAAAATCACAAGCAATTCTAACTTCAAATCTACATTGTTGAAAGTATATATGGTAAGCATATTTTGATCATTTTAATATCACAAAGTCAGTATTTTGATAAAACAGATATTTTGTGTAATAATTCAACATTTTCCTTTTTAAATGCTTGTGTCATGTATAAATGACAGTGGTCCATTATGCAATATATATAGGTGATAATTGATATATAAATATTGTAAACAAAAGTATTTTGTTCTATTCCCAGAGAAGAGTACAGTAAAGTAGACATGTGAAAGTAGGGAGTTTTCCTTAGGAGAAAAACATAAAAATTAGTCTTTGAGAAACATCCCTTTGTCATGAATGAAGGATGTTTTTCTAAGACCAAGGCAAAAAGTCATTTATCACAAACTGATGATTTAGTGGAAATTAAAAATGCATCAATTTATTATTTATTTTTTCCTAGGTTGCTCTCTATAGGTTTAATACGTCTTTAATTTTGTTTTTGCAGACTTTTTGGAAACATAATCAGTGACAGAAAGCAGTTCATTGGTGACAAGCGATTTGAAATATGGTGAAGATCCTGGACTGGCTCATTTGTCAAGAATTTTAGTAAAGAGCTTGAAACATGATAAAACATATTTTTACAGTCACTTAGAACTAAACAAAAGAACTGAATGGTATTAGATTCGGTACATTACTATTATGGTTTTGTAATTAGTTTCTTTGTCATTAATGCAGTTTTATGTTCTGGAATCAGACAGTATCAATTTAAGTGAGATGTTCATTTACAAAGCTCTAATGACAAAGTATATATATGTGAAGAAACTGTATATATGACAGAAAATAAAGATATTGCGTGCTGGAGAAAACCATGCGAGGATCTATGTAAATATGAACTAAATCCACTCAGCCAATAGTAACGTATCTCTAATGTAATCACACATGGCAGCGTCCACAATTTATTTCTTTTTATCTTTTTGTTGAAACATTATGTGCAATCACAGGAGCGTAACATGCTAGGAATTCAAGAAGGGTGTATTTGCACAAATGTACAATTATCTTTATTTATTACAATATATGTAAATGTATGTATCTAAATAAATGTTTAGTATTATCTCCATAAGACTGTGTTCCTATTACTTGTGTATTAATTTCATACACCATTACATGATATGTAAAGAACTTTTTTCTTCTTTTTTACCTTTATCATCTCAGTGCAGTTTGATAATTCAATCTAAAATCTAATTTAAAACATTTTTGCAGTTTTTAGTAAGCACATTGAAATGATAGAGATCAAGAACACTGATTCATACACGAATATGTATCGTTATTACATGACATCAATGGCTGCTTTCTAGAAATTTATGAAATAATGTATCTGTAAGGCAAATATTCAATGTAATAAGTACAAATTTGACAAAATAATTAATGATTAATTAATTAATAGTAATTCTAAATATGTTCTTCAATTAAAGGACAAACAAAATATATATATTATTTCCAAATAAAATATTTAAATTAAAACAACAAAAACAAAGTTTAGTTAAAACAAAGTAACAGACCGCACTAACTGACACTAATATTTAATGAAAATGAGTTTGAGACTGGCCTATGCTGAAATCAATATAAGCACATCAAAATAAAGCAATAAGCCCCAAGAAGCCGTGGTTTATAGTGAATTTTTGCCTAAAACCCGCTTAGCTGTTGTAAATTCACTGTAAATCACAGCTTCACGGGGCTTATTGGTTTAACCAGAACTATCCATTTTACAATGTG
This sequence comes from Labeo calbasu, assembly GCA_019740295.1. NCBI lineage: Eukaryota > Metazoa > Chordata > Actinopteri > Cypriniformes > Cyprinidae > Labeo > Labeo calbasu. Next base: position 5,240 of record JAHKKF010511655.1, read on the forward strand.
TTTTAAATGAGCACTGAATGATATGTGAATTATATCTGTTCATCAAGCTGTACAGTCAGCAAGTGTGTGCTGTGATTTAGACCACTGATTCAGGATCAACTATTAATCATAAAAAGGACACAAAAACAAGACTAGATATGAAAATACACACATATGTTGTATAATTACATATTCATGTGCAAAATATTCAATGTGTTGGTAGAACACAACAATAATAAAATATATAAAACAAATTAAGTACAACATAAAGTATGAAGCCGATATTATGACTGTGTTCATACATGTGACCTGTAACAGGATGTTCAGCTATATTCACACTGAAGCTGAATGTCTCAAATCAGATTTTCTGTTCATATCCATTTTTTATAGAGTTGTTCATGTGAAATTTTAAATGTAGCCCATGTCAGACACTGATCAGAGCACCTGATCACTAGTATGCCTTGTAAGACTTGATTAGCTGGTTCAGGTGTGATTATTTGGGATTGAAGCTAATTCTGCAGGACAGTGGCTGTCAGGAGCAGGATTGGACAATCCTGCAATAAGTCTAATGCAGATGAACAGATAACCTTTAACTCCTGAAGAGTGTGCATTTAAAAATGTATGTTTTAAACATTTACACTTTCTGGTCAGTGATGATTTAACAGCTTGGATGAACCTGTATGTTCACCTAGAAGGTGTTGATTGATGCTTTATCTTAATGTTCTGCCTTGTATCATCTTTGTGTTCCAATGAAAATAATAGTCATACAAAAGTCACACAGGTTTGAAACGAAATAAAAGTATGTATATTATGACAAGTGTCATTTTTAGTCCTCCCTGTTCATATCTGTCATATGAGTTTTAAATTATTTTGTAAGCAAATTCACTTGACAGCAGAATATGTGCTTTAAAGTCTTGTGGTTGATTCATAGACTGATCATGACTGATCGGGGCTGCAGGATTGACTTTAAACATCATAGGAAAAAAAGAAACAGAGACTTTAATATTGATCTTAATATTTTTTCTTATTATCTTAATTATTCTACAAAAATTTTACATAAAATGCACTTGCTCAAAGACACAGTTGTTCTGTCTTGGTGTTTCCAGTGTTGTTCTGTAAGTGCACACCCAGACTGTTAGGTGGTTGCGTCTACTACAGTAGTCAAACGTTTTGTTCCACTCAACATTAAGCTCCACACTCCATAACAGTAGGTGGCAGAATATGCACCAAAAGTGGTCTTACCAACCAACATAAAAGTTGAAAAAGAAGAAAAAGAAAAAGAAGAAGAGATAACAAGTGTTAGGGATAACACATTACAAGTAACGTGAGCTACGTTCGGATTACTTTTTTCAAGAAACTAGTGAAGTAATGCATTACTTTTAAATTATCAAGTTACTTTTTCAAATAAGTTACTTTGTTTTCCTGTTTATTCACTGACACCATTCCTGTCCCCATGTTGAGAGAAATTGGGAATGAGTGCAGAGGCATTTTCTTCATCCTCAGGCTTATTAATTTTACTCTTGGTGTGAAAGGGTGACTAAGGTGAGCTCCGCAGCAGATACAGTCAAAGCGGCATTACATCACAAAAGTGTGGACTCATGTTGCGTTCCAGACAACTTGAAATTCTGATTTTTTTCCACCTCCTACTTGGAAATAACATCTGGAATGCCGCTTGAAGTTGGATGTCCAACCTGTGAACTTGTTTTATTATGATTTATTAATATTTTATTATTATTACACTTGCTCAGGGAATACAAATATGAAAACCATATGCAAAGGAAAAGAGCCAGGGGTTCAAGGATGGCCAAACAATTCATAGCAATTAAAGGGGTAGTTCACCAAAAAATTAAAATTAGCCCATTATTTACTCACCCTCCAGGCACCCATTTTTCTTTACAAATCCTCGTTTTGTATTTACAATTCATAACCAGTGCTGTGTTCACCTCTCCCCATAGCACAGTCGTGGTCGTCACTTCTGAGCGGTGCATGCGCACTGCCGAGATCCTATGTCATCTGCGTGGAAGGGCTTCCGTGTACAACCAGTTGGCACAAGCTAAAATAAAGTGATTATTATGTTTTAAACATGGATATTTTTTTTACAAAAATGCATTGATTCACTACAGGAGTCCTTTATTCACCCCCCGGAGCCGTGTGAGGCACTTTTTTAATATGAATGGAGTCACTTTATTGGACTTGTTTTGGACTAATGAAGAGAAACACTCGCCCATGCCATTCTAAATCTTGGAAATGCCAGGATAATTTTTAATATAACTCTAAATGCGTTCGTTTGAAAGAAGAAAGTCATATACACCTAGGATGCCTGGAGGGTAAGTAAATAATGGGCTAATTTTCATTTTTGGGTGAACTAACCCTATAAAATCAAAAGAGAGAGAAAAATAAATAAATAAATGAATAATAGATAAATAAATAAATACATATGCAGATCACATAACAATCTTTCCTACAAAACATTAATTATTAAATAAAAATTATACAAAAACACCAAAAAAGTGAGCATAAATTCAAAATTTTTGTTGTCTTTTGGTTGCAGATAAATATTTAATATAGATTTTAATATATTCTTGAAAGTAAGAAAAGTTTTTACTAATCGATACTTCTTAGGAAGCGTCCAAACTATTTTCCACAAAATATTTTCCACTAATCTATTCCATTTTGTAACAGCATGAAGAGTGGAAACGTAAACTCGGGTAGATCGATCAACCCTGACTTCAGCGAGACGCTTCATTTGACGGCAGTGCTTCCAACGATCAAACTTAAAAAACTTTAGACATTAAGTTTAGAAAACGGTACCTTAATTTTAGCTTTTCCTCGGCTGTTTTCAAAACAAAAGGCTGCATTTCATGCTTTTTGTTTGTTTGTTTCGTTTCTGATGAGACCATGTATGTTAACTTGACGTGTGATTTACTGGAACTCACTGAGGTTTTAAGTGAGATATTTAAACTCAGACGTTCCGTCTTCCGACCATGTCTGGAACACAGCGCCAGAGAAAGACCGCGTGAGTTAAGGGTAGTGTTTCTCAACAGATACCTACGAGATCAAAGCTACGATTTACAAGATGTAAAGGGGTACAACGTGGTTTCTGCCAATTCAGCTAGTAAAAAGTAATTTAACGTCAGTAATTTAAAAATCCGACATTTCGTTTCTGAACAAAACGAAAGTAAAAGTGGAGTGGGCCTCGTGTGCTTAACGTGTCTTCTCTCAGCTCACCAAAGGGTATTGAACGAAAACTATGTTTTCCAGTGCAAAGCTCCGCACAGGATTCGCGAGAGGAGCCAAAACTGGTAAGTGTCCTTGAATCTGAAATGGTATAATTAATTGTTTCCATATTAAAAGAAGTAGGTACTAAAGCAATGTGTGATTATGGTTTGACTCAATCCTAGACTAGCATTTGAGTGATGCTGTGTAAGTACTTTTTGAATAATTAAATTGGTGTTAAATTGGTGTATTATATTCACATTTGAATTGTTTTTGATACTTGTTTTATTTTCCTTTGTCTTTTTTTCTCTATTTCTTTTCTCTTTCAAATTCGGAGTTATATTTATTGTAGAGCACTTTGGTTCAGCTGCATCTGTTTTAAACTTGTGCTCTATAAATAAAATTTACCTTGCCTAATCTGTCTGTAAAACTGGCATTTCGCCATTACAATTTGAGGGACTTGACATTCTTCTGACACTTTCCCCATAATCTATTTCTTTTGAGTGTTTTTTGATAACAGCATGTGTGTGAACACAATTTTATTTTTAATCTTTTCACTCAGCTGTGCCCAGACAAAGGCCTGGTTTCATAATCCGGGTTTAGACTAAACCAGGATTAGGCCATAATTCAATTAGAACATTTAAGTCATTTTTATTAACAAACCTTAGAAAAAAAAACATTTGGCTATGGGTGTGCATATTGAGACAAAGCAAGGGCACTGACATATTTTAAGATCAATCAGTGGAAGTTTCTTTCAGATGAAACAGCTCAGACTTGCATTTTAGTCTGGGGCTAGGCTTAAGACTTGTCCATGAAACCGGGGGAAAGTGAAGTGTAGTTGGCATGCTGCAGTGCTTCCATGTTTGATTTCAAAACATTTAAACCGATTTAAATGAGTTTTGTGTTTCATGGCTTTCAATCAGGCTTTCAGTCTTCATATGCAGTACATTGATGGCTAACAGTAAGACTTTATTTAACATTTAAGTAGAGTGTATTAACAGTAGTAGAAACAACCTTTTCAGATCAAGCAAGTCAAAACAAATCTTTGTTTTGTTCAGAAAATGCACTTTATGCTTTAAAATTATGCATTGTTAATATTAATAATGTTTTGAAATTCACTTTAAGCTTTGCATGTTATTTGCAATACTTTCTCAGGATTTTTAGAAGCTTTGTTTCTTTTACGATCTGCCATTCTTATTAGTTTCATGCTTGTATCTCATGTAATAAAATAATCACTTGTTACCAGAGTGTGCTGTGTACAGCAATTTAAATGATCTGTTTAATTATCTTTTATCTTTTTCTGTGTATCAGAAGGTCCCCAGCACTCTCGTATCATTCTCTAAGAAGTCACCACTCAATGGCTCAATCTATTGTGTTCAAAAAGGGAACCCATTATGTAGGGGATGAGAAGTATGAGAATTTAGTCTTATATGGATATGTAGTGTGCTATTTGTATAATAAACACAAAGTGAATTAAGTTGTCAGCTCACCTTGTATAGTTAGCATTTTCTTGAATTATCATATATATTGATATACAACAAAATACAATATTATTATTGTATAGTATTATAGATCATTAAACAGATTATTTAAATGTGACAATGGATTGCCGTGCACACCACACTCTGGTAACAAGTGATTATTTTATGACATGAGATACAAGCATGAAACTAATAAGAATGGCAGATCGTAAAAGAAACAAAGCTTCTAAAAATCCTGAGAAAGTACTGCAAATAACATGCAAAGCTTAATGTGAATTTCAAAACATTATTCATATTAACAATGCATAATTTTAAAGCATACAGTGCATGTTCTGAACAAAACAAAGATTTGTTTTAACTTGCTTGATCTGAAAAGGTTGTTTATACCACTGTTAATACACTCTACTTAAATGTTAAATAAAGTCTTACTGTTAGCCATCAGTGTACTGCATATGAAGTCTGAAAGCCTGATTGAAAGCCATGAAACACAAAACTCATTTAAATCGGTTTAAATGTTTTGAAATCAAACATGGAAGCACTGCAGCATGCCAACTACACTTCACTTTCCCCCGGTTTCATGGACAAGTCTTAAGCCTAGCCCCAGACTAAAATGCAAGTCTGAGCTGTTTCATCTGAAAGAAACTTCCACTGGTTTAAATGTTTTGTGGGGGCAGCCGTGGCCTAATGATTAGGGAGTCAGGCTTGTAACCGAAAGGTTGCAGTTCGAGTCCCAGGTCTGGCAGGGATTGAAGGCGGTGGGAGTGAATAACCAGTGCTCTCTCCACCCTCAATACCACGACTGAGGTGAGGCCCTTGACCAAGGCACCGATCCCCCAACTGCTCCCCGGGCGCCGCAGCGATAGCAATATGGCTGCCCACTGCTCCGGGTGTGTGTGTTCACGGTGTGTGAGTGCGTGTTTGTTTACTACTCGCTACTGTGTGTGTGCACTTGGAAGGGTTAAATGCAGAGCACAAATTCTGAGTATGGGTCACCATACTTGGCCACACGTCACGTCCTTTCCCCTTTCCTTTCCTTATTTCAGTATATTTTAGTAATTTTTTTTTAAATCCCTCAGTTCCTCACTATGAGCTTTACGTTTATTTTTTAGTAACATACTTACAATTCAAAAAATGTTATAATGCATTATATGAGGAATTTTTACATTTTTACAAAACATTTTTTTTCTCTATTTTTCAAAGAGTGAGACCAGATGAGACTCCAGCTCCTTCATTTTCACATCTGCCTGTAAAAAGTGATCTGTCAATGGATCAATCACCTGCATTAAAAGATGGAACACAGAGTTATGACATCAGAGGGTATGAGAATGTATCTAATTCTATAATTAGTGTGCTTTGTTTGTGGAAAAAGTGAATTGTTTATTCTTTTTCACATTCTGATTAAAATATATCTGCATTTAATGTGTAACATTAATGTTTGTTTTAAGGTGGTTACAATATGTTATAAACCTAAAACAATCTCACTTTTTTTCTCCATTTATCAAAGAGTGAGACCAAACAAGGCACCATCCCCTGCACTGTCACACCTGTCTGTAAAAAGTGATCAGTCAATGGATCAACCGATTGTGTTCAACAGAGAAACCCGAAGTTGCGTTGCGAATGAAAAGTATGATGAATTATGCTGTTTAATGTCATGGTGTGCTTATTGCATAATAAAGAAGACAATAGCTATGAAACTATTCTATGTTTGATTTTTGCATTGTTAAAATCATGTTTTCTGTCTCCTTCTGACAGTCTCAGACCAGATGAAGTACCATCTCCTGCAACCTCATACTACTCTTTAAAAAGTGACAGTTTGGTGCACCAGCCGAATGTGTTAAATGACAGAGCCCAGATTTACAGTGGTAAAAGGTATGAGAATTTGCTATCTTTTTTGGGGGGATATGTATACACATTACTGACCCTATTATTACCTAAAACAGCTGTGCTTGCACAGTTCATACACATCTCTTTTCAGTATATAGGAGTAATGTAGGAATAATGTTGCCTGTATTATTCTGAAAAATAAAAAGGAAAAGATGACAGAAATTGAAAGAGATTTTGCAAAGCTATATTCATCTTCTGTTTTTTTGTATGTCTTTGTGCTATGTGTTTATACTTTCAAAGTCTGAGATCAGATGAGGCACCATTTCCAGCACCTTCGCTCCTGTCTGTAAAGAGCAGTCAGTCAATGAATCAACCGACTGTGTTCAACGATGAAGCACGAAGATCTATGGGACAGAAGTATGATAGTTTACTCTTTCAGGGGGTTAAAGACTGTGCTTATTTCCTAATAAAGAAATCAGTTTATTAGCTACAAATCTGAAGTCAGAAGGTATGAGATATAATCAGATTCTATGTGTAGTGTACTTTTTATCGTGTTAAAAAAAAAAAAAGCAAAATGTTAATTTTTGGATGCCTTCATTCTTATGTGGCATTTAATGTGTAAATTGAATATTAAACACTTGCATTCAGGCTGTTAGAATCCATTATAAACTTATAATAGTCTCGCTTTTTTTCCCAATTTATCAAAGAGTGAGACCAAACGAATCGCCATACCCTGCACTCTCACACCTGTCTGTAAAAAGTGATCAGTCAATAGATCAACCAACCGCATTCAGCAGAGAAACCCCTAGTGATGCTGCATATGAAAAGTATTAAGATTTATGCTGTTTGTTTTTTATAAATGATGTGCTTAGAAGAAGAAGAAAATGGCTGTGAAACTATGATTTTTATATGTCTTGTGCATTGTTAAAATCATGTTTTCTGTCCCCTCCTAACAGTCTCAGACCAGATGAAGTACCATCTCCTGCAACCTCATACTACTCTTTAAAAAGTGACAGTTTGGTGCACCAGCCGAATGTGTTAAATGACAGAGCCCAGATTTACAGTAGTAAAAGGTATGAGAATTTGCTATCTTTTTTGGGGGGATATGTATACACATTACTGACCCTATTATTACCTAAAACAGCTATGCTTGCACAGTTCATACACATCTCTTTTCAGTGTATTGGAGTAATGTAGGAATAATGTTGCCTGTATTATTCTGAACAATAAAAAGTAAAAGATGACAGAAATTGAAAGAGATTTTGGAAAGCTATATTCATCTTCTGTTTTTTGTATGTCTTTGTGCTATTTGTTTATAACCTCATTTATACTTTCACAGTATGAGATCAGATGAGGCACCATCTCCAGAACCCTCACACCTGTCTGTAAAGAGTGATCAGTCAATGAATCAACCGATTGTGTTCAATGGAGCACAAAGTCACATGCGAGAGAAGTATGAGAATTTACTTTGTCAGGGGCTTAAAGTGTGCTTATAGTGTAATGAAGAAAATCAGTCCATTAGCTACAAAACTGTACTTGTTACATATGTGATCCTGGACAAAACCAGTCTTCAGTAGCATGGGCATATTTGTAACAATAGCCAAAAATACACTGTATGGGTCAAAATTATAAATTTAGCTTTTATGCCAAAAATCTTTAGAATATTAAATAAAGATCATGTTCTGTGAAGATATTTTGTAAATTTCCTACTGTAAATATATCAAAACTTAATTTTTGATCAGGAATGTGCATTGCTAAAAACTTAATTTGGACAACTTTAAATGTGATTTTCTCAATCTTTTTTTTTTTTTTTTTTTTTGCACCCTCAGATTTCAGATTTTCAAGTAGTTGTATCTCAGCTTTCAGATGATGTATAAATCTCAAATTTCAAAAAATTGACCCTTATAACTTGGTTTGTGGTCCGGGGTCACATTTTTCTTGTACATTGTTAAACTCTCATCTCTTTTCAGTATATTGGAGTAATGTTGCCTTTTATTATTCTGAAAAACAAAAAGGAAAAGATGAAGAAGATAAAAAAGATTTTGAAAGGCTGTGTTAATTTTTTTTTTTTTAATGTCTTTTTTTGCTTATAACCTCATTTATACTTTCATAGTATGAGTTTAGATAAGGCACCATCTCTAGCACCGCCGCTCCTGTCTGTAAAGAGTCATCAGTCAATGAATCAACCGATTGTTTTCAACAATGAAGCACGAAGATCTGTGGGAGAAAGGTATGAGAATTTACTCTGTCAATGGGTTAAGGACAGTGTGATTATTGCTTAATAAGGAAATCTGTTCATTAAAACTGTAACTGTTTTCAGAGGATATCTTTTGTACATTGTTAAACTCATGTTGCCTCTCCTGAAACCTAGGGTCAGAAGGTATGAGAGAGTATCAGATTCTATGTGTAGTGTACTTTTTTGTGTAAAAAATAAAATAGCAAAATGTTAATCCTGGATGTCTTCATTCTTGTATGGCAATTCATGTGTAAACTGAATATCAAACTCTTACTTTCAGGCTGTTAGAATCCATTGTAAACTTACAATAGTCTCAATTTTTTCTCCATTTATCAAAGAGTGAGACCAAATGAGTCACCATCCCCTGCAATCTCACACCTGTCTGTAAAGAGTGATCAGTCAAAGGATCAACCGATTGTGTTCAACAG
>JAHKKF010511658.1:0-30224 GCA_019740295.1 Labeo calbasu
GGCATTTTGCTATTTTTCTTTGATAGGACAGTAGAGATAGGACAGGAAGCGAGTGAGAGAGAGAGAGGGGGTTGGGATCGGGAAAGGTCCACGAGGCGGGATTCGATCTCGGGACACCCAAAGCACAACTGCGCCATATGTCGGTGCGCTGCCCACAAGGCTATTGGCGCTGGCAATAAAACAGTAATTCTACGTGGTATTCCAATCACAGTATTTTCAAGAGGCGCATAATGAATACACATGGATATTAATTTGAGTGTATGTACATACCTGATGAGTCCAGGCCACGAAGTTGGCTGTGTATACGGTGTATGTTGAGTCTGGCTGCAATCTCCTTGCCTTTCTCAATCCCAGCATTAGAGCGGAGAGAACCACTAGACTGAGGTGCCATCTTAGATGCAGATGAGAACTTCTCCATCATAACAGAGGGCTTTTCTGTGTCCTCCACTATACCCCTACACATCACACATTAACAGTCAGGGCACAAAATAATGTCAACATTTTAAAAAAAGAATTCAGATAATAAAAACATAACAATTGAACGTTTGCAATTACCTATTCATGCGCAGTTGAGTAGCAATCCGGTCAAAACACAAGGACACGAGAGAGACGTGTGTGACGCTCTTATTGGACGGTGAACCTTCTTCTACAGACGCCTGAAGTACACAGAGGTTCACCTGCAAACACATGCACACACAGTTACATTCTCCATATTTACACGACAAGATTTCTTTCTTTTATATACACAAACAAAAAGGTACCTTTGGGACAGTCACATTAGCTTGTAAACCCTTGATCTTCACATTGTCAGGTTTGATTGACAGGTCGGTTTGTCCATGCGGTGTGCTCAGAGACCCAGGGGTGGTTCCCTCTGTCTTAGATATTTTGTGCTCTGGTTTCGCTGTGCTCTGGAAAACACAGCATTCATCACGATCACATTAAGGTCTAAGTGTGCTGTCACGTCTCTGTGTGTTGTATTGATTACTTACAGACTCAGAGACAGTGGATTTGCTGATCTGATACACTTCATTAAGCACTTTCCCATGCAGGTCATCCAGGATTGATGCAGGGTGGCGAATACTGGCAAAGTGAACCATCGACTCAATGTACCTGAAACAAACAGCAAAGAGAATTTCACAAACACTGTGACATTTATGAAAGACCACATTAAATCGCTTGATGGGAGCATTTTTCTTCAACACTGAAGGGCTTGTTTCTTCCTTTTCTATTCAAATGCCTAATTTTACACTAGCAAATGAATGACCTGAAAGCTAACAGACTAAAAGTCAAAATATTGGGAGGGTGATGTGAGAGTTCCTGTGATCTCTGACCTGTCTAGTGCTTCAGCGACTAAAGGAGTCAGAACCACATTGACGGCCCCTTTGACCTCTACGATGGCTGTGGTTCTTGTCTGGGCAAGAGGCTGATCAACAGTCCAGTCCTCTGTTACTGTGTCCTCATCGGTGTTGTCCATTGCCTGCTTGTCAAGTGGTGTGTACGGTGTGCTGCAGATAAACACATACAAAATATGCATGCTTGAAATTATGTTTCATGATCCTGAAACAACCACTGTTGATTTGATTTCTCGTATTACCTGTTTATATCGCCCATGAGCTGAACTCCTCTGTCCAATAGCGAGCTGGCAGACAATCCACCCTTCACCATCTGTAAAAAAGCACAAACGCAATTTTTAACAACAAATAATGATTAAACAAGCAACATACTTGCACAAACAACAGGTCCAGGTCATATTTTACCCAAAAGTTACTCTCTGTAAAGATGAAATTAAACCTCAGGACAACTAAGCAAATCCTCAGCCTCAGCCTCATGTAATGTGAAAACAAATGTATCCACATGCTGAACACTTTATTAATTTTACTATATGTCCTTATATCTATAAATTAACATTATATTAATATCAATTACTATCAAGTAATAAATTATTATAATTCATATGATTCATAATTAGTATTTATTAAAAATATTTCTTTTTTTCAAATTATGCTTTTATATTATATATACACATTACAATTTACGTAAGTTACAATTTTCTATTTATATTAATTTTAAGGAGAGTGCTTAATTTAATTTATAATAAAACTTATATTAATACATTATATTTAGTATATAGTTCATTTCTTTTCAAATGATTTGAGAAAGGTTGCTTAATTGACAGGAAAACAATAATATTTTGAATTTATAAATAGAATTAATTTTACTTATAGAAATCATAACTCTTTTTTTTACATGACTGAAAGATTTAAAAAAAGGTAATTGTGACATTTCATTTCACAATTCTGACTTTTTTCCCCTCACAATTGTGAGTTTACATCTCGCAATTCAGACTTTTTTCTCAGAATTGCGTGATAAAAACTCACAATTCTGACTTTTTCTCAGAACTGAGTTTATATATCGTAACTGTACTTTTTTTTCAGTTTTAGTATATAAAAGTATATAAAGTATATAAAGATATAAACTCGCAACTCTGACGTTTTCTCAGAATTGCGTGATATAAACTCACAATTGCGAGTTTTAAAAACAGAATTTGCAATTCTGAGAAATAAAGTCGCAATTCTGAATTCAAATCATTTTTCAGATTTAAACTCAGTTCTGACATCTTATCTCAGAATTGCAAGTCAAGTTAGAATTGTGAGATATAAACTCGCATTTCTGAGAACATATCAGTCTTATTTCCTCTCAAAATTGGACTTTATAACTTGCAATTGCGAGTTATGAAGTCAGAATTGCATAATATAAACTCGCAACTCTGACTTTTTTCTCAGAACTGCGTCATACAAACTTGCAATTCTGAGAAAAAAAAGTCTTAATTGTGAGTTTATATCTTGCAATTCTGACTTTATTTCTTAAAATTGCAACTTTATTTCTCAGAATTGCGAGTTATAAAGTCTGAATTGCAAGATATAAACTCAGTTCTGACTTCTTATCTCAGAATTGGGAGTTAAGTCAGAATTGTGGGATATAAACTTGCAATTCTGAGAACATATCAGGCTTTTTTCTTCTCAAAATTGGACTTTATAACCCGCAATTGCGAGTTATAAAGTCAGAATTGCAAGATATAATTGACTTCATACTGACAACACTGACTTTTCTCAGAATTGGGTTACTATAAACACAATTCTGAAAAAAAAAAAGTCAGAATTGTGAGTTTATATCTAGCAATTCTGCCTTTATTTCTCAGAATTGTGACTTTATTTCTCAGAACTGCGTTTATATCTCACAATTGTAAAAGTTCTCTCAAAATCGCAGGTTATAAAGTCAGAATTGCAAGATATAAACTCGCAATTCTGAGAAAAAAAAGTCAGAATTGTGCGTTTATATCTTGCAATTGTACATTTTTTCTCAGAATTGCGAGTTACAAAATCAGACTTGAAAAATATAAACTCGCAACTGACTTTCTCAGAATTGCAAGATATAAACTTTGACTTCTTTTCTTAGAACTGGGAGTTTTCATTTTGCAATTGCAATTGTTTTTTATCAGAATTGTGAATTGCTAGTTATAAATTCACAATTCTGAGAACATAGTCTTTTTTCCCCTCAAAATTGGATTTTACAACTCGCAATTGAGTTTACATCAGACAATTTCTCAGAATTGCAAGTTTATATCTCACAATTGTACATTTTATCTCAGAACTGTGAGTTATAAAGTCAGTATTGCAAGATATAAACTCGCAACTCTGACATTTTCTCAGAACTGCGTGATATAAACTCATTGCAATTGCAAGTTATAAAGACAGAACTGCAAGACAAACTCGCAATTCTAACTTTTTCCCCAGAATTGCAAGAAAAAAAATCAGAAAAGTGAGATAAAAAGTCGCAATAACCCTTTTTTATTTTTTATTCAGTGGCAGAAACTGGCTTCCATACATTTTTCCTTGATATTGTTGGTGAAATATGACCTGAACATTTCTTAATACGATTCATCTAGTTTCGATTATCAACTGCATAAATAATGTATACCTACTAAGAAAAAAGGAAAAATATTAACCTTAAAAGACGGGATGGACAGCTGGTCAAAGGAGGCGGAGCTCTCCTCACTTGTAGGCGTGTCAAGGTCAAGTGGGCGATGCAGCGATGACTTAGATGTTCTCTTATTGGTTGGTTGCTTAACAGACCAGTTAGAAACATGATAATGCGCTAGGTAACTTTGGTAACAAGCCATTAAATGTGGTTGTGTTGTCAGGAGGCCAGGCTCCGCTTTCTCAGTTTCAATGGAGCCCTCTTCCTCCAATCCAAGTGCAGAAACAAATGAGGCTTGGGAGGTGTGGCTAGGCAGCGGAGGTGGCCGGGTCTCGGCGATCGACAGTGGTCCTTCAACACTGTGGTATATAGATGTACGGCTGTGCTCTGTGTGAGGTTGACCTTGTTGTCTCCGTCTGCGTTTCCTCCCTGGATAGGTACCTGGACCTTCATCGCTACTGATCGGCTCAAACTCCTCATTAGCACTAAAGTAGGCTTCACTGTCAGCCACAGACATAGAGGAGTCAACTGAGCGGTACTGATGGAATGTGCTAGAATCTGCTGATGGAGTGAAAGGAAATGACCCGTAGCTTCTTCTCTGCCTTGGCGAGTCCAGAACGTTCTCATCGCTACGGGAAACCTCGCTGCTAAACTGCACACCAGTGGGAGGCGTGGCTTTCTCTGCAAAGACGGCAGCCGATAGGCTCTTGGTGCTGCCGAGGCGAGCTGATTGGACAGATGACTGGCGCTTGAGAGGAGACCGGAGTGGAGAGCGCAAGGGTGGACCCTCAGGGATTGGACCGTCAGTGGTTACATTCATTAACCTGAAAACACACACACATAGTAAAACGCACATTCAAACACTAGAGCAAAAGAAAGTGTCAAGTTGGGTCAAGGACCTGTTTTTATTCAAAACGAACTTAGTGTATTTAATGATTGATTGGTTATATGACAGGTGGGCTTATAGAAGCCCATTTCCGACATGCATTAAAAAAACTGTGAGATGAAGTTTAAAATAAGAAATAAAAGTGAGATTGTGAGATATAAAAATGTCCAACTGCAAGACATAATCTCAGAACTGAGATATAAAGTGGTTATGTGACTGGAATTGTGTCTGACACAGGAGCACGTGTCTGACTCACTCTGTAGAGGGAGAGGGACTTTCTCGTTCTCCAGCTAACAGAGGCAGGGCAGCACTGGAGGAAGAGTTTTCCTCAGAGGAAGAGGCAGAGCTGTGAGAGCGCTGAGGTACGTGCAGACTGAGGTGCTGGCCACGTCTCTCCAAGTCCACCATCGGAGCAGGGGAACAAGTGTCTCTCCGCATAGCAACACCTTTAGCTGTAAGTAAACCAACTAGTAAGCGCAATTCGCCTGACGAGCAATCAGCATCATGACAAACAAAACCTACCGTCAGAGAGTTTAGGAGTTTCCTTAGTGACGATCCATTCTCCTGGATGTAATAATGATTGGCCGTAGGACATGTCACTCTCTGCACTGACACTAGAGAAGGCAGAGCTTGATGAGGGTGTGATTTCCTCCAAGCGGAAGAAGTCTAGACCACCGACTGAGCCGCCGAAAAAACGGCATCCACCAAGGCAACCACATCGATTACGGCTTCGCTTGTATTTCTCCTCGGGCCAAAGGAACCAAAGTCTAAAACAAACATACACGCACATTGAAAATATGCTTGATAGTTCACCCAAAAAATGAAAATTCTGTCATTAATTACTAATCCCTCATGACGTTCCAAACCCGTAAGACCTTTGTTCATCTTTGAAACAAATTAAGATAATTTTGATGAAATCCAAGAGCTTTCTGACTTGGTTTTCATCAAAAATATTGTATTTTGTGTTCCGAAGATGAAGGTCTTACAGGTTTGGAACGACATGAGGGTGAGTAAATAATGATGAAATTTCTTTTTTTGGATGATTCATGTCTTTAAGCAGTACACCAAAAACAAAATCATAAACGATATGCACAAACCTTTTTGTCTTCATGTCATGAAGCTCCAGGAACTGTCTCTGGACCTCATATTTGGCTGGATGGTCAGCGGCCAATGCCACATCAGCTGTGATGAGGTTAAAAGTCACCGAACCGGCTTCGAGCCAATGAGAACGCCGAAGGAGGGGCGGAGGCAGTCCAAGTCGTGCAACTTCCTGTTGCTCGATGAACTGAGCAATCACTACATCTTGTAGAACGGCACTGATGCCTTCGCCGACAGCAGCTGTGTGCAGATTACATGTGGCCAACCGCAAGGCTCCGGTCTGATGGGTAAACATACATACACTACTGGTCAAAAGTCAATAATTAAGATTATTTCTTTTTTTTTTTTAAAGGGAACCCCGAAGATTAAGACTTGTATGGCTTAATCTACTGTATATGATGTCTCTTACTAAAATACATAGTAGAAAACCCATGAGCAATTTATGTTATTTAACACATCGTTTTATACATATTGGAGACTATGTGGGACACCATTATTTTGATGACGTGAAATGGTTGCACTCAGTAAGCCACTGGTGCTACCTGTTGCTATTTTTACCGCAACACAACTCGGAAAATAAATGCTGATACGATGACCACAACTACTGAGAGAGCTTATAGAAGGCGATGAATACAAGCGTAGGCTTAAACCGTTTTCCATACCATCAATTTTTCCCACCAGGAATCTAAATGCCCTCGGATATTGAGTGAAATCTGTGCTGAGAAACTCCTTCAGTGGCTGCGGTGTCATGACAAGTGTCGCACGTTTACATTCTGCCAGGATGGCTCTTTCAGTAGATGTGGTCTACTAAAAGCCTCCAAGGCATCAGGGCTAAAGTGGAGAGAACAAAGACTTGGGTCTTTAGGAAGTTTTATTTGTCCACAGGCAAATTTTCTCCTCTTCTTATCGCTAGGAAAGCAGTGAAGACTTACACTGCTTCTCTTGTTGCCCTTTGACTGAAATTACAACCAAAAACTGTATTTTTTTTTAGTGTTGCGGTAAAAATAGCAACAGGTAGCGGCAGTAAATTTACTATAAATTTTGCGTTGCGTTCTTCTTCTAAGGTAAATTCTGGCTTTTTCTTCTCAGCAAGTCTTTTTCCAGAAATGGAAAGCAGCCACTTGTAGGCGTGATTACTTTAGACGGTAAAAACTAGAGCTCGCATTGGTTTCAAATGGATTACTTTTTTAGATAATATTTGTTTTAGACACAACTTCATTTAAAAGTAGACATTTCAAGCTTTCTATACATCTATATCTCATGTCTGTGAGGCATGTATTCGCTGAGATTCAGGTTGTTTTATTTACATGTCTGTGAAGAAAGGTGATGGGACCGAGGCGGCAGAGAGCGCACACTGTTAATTTTATTTATTTTACAAACGCACGTTGTTTTCTTGTTATTATGATGTTTTTCATCGCCGCGGGTTGAAGTGACCCAAATAACGTGATGTTTAGCCCCTAAAAGGCGTCTCTCATATTGTCCCACAGCAACATTAAAATACTGTAGATTAGTGTACAATGTTTTATTCCTTGACCATATTTAACACTGGGGGAATCCAAGTTATTTGACATTTTTGTACATTTTTTTCAAAAAGTAACAAAATAGTTACTTTCCCTGGTAATTAGTTACTTTTATAATTATATAACTCAGTTACTAATTCAATATTTGTGAGAAGTAACTAATAACTATAACTAATTACTTTTTTAAAGTAACATGCCCAACACTATCTAAATATCTCTGTTATCTCAATACATCAATAGCTGTATTATCGTCTGATCAGTTAGTAATCATACCTTAATATTGGCCGCACAGCCGTGTTCAACAATGAAAACCTGGGCTCCATCAACCGTTAGTCGAGTCATAGTGTACTTCAGATCCTCTGATGTGCGACAGGGACCAGGCAGGGCTGCATACTACACATAAAGACACACATTCAGTCGTGTAGTCATTTTGAAATCGATGTGAATGTCAGCGCAGATGTGTGAGTGTGTTTCTGTAATACCTTGGCATCGCAGACTCTACGATCAACTCCATGTTGGCAGGTGACAGATGGTTTTGGCTGCTCGAGCTGGAACTCTCGGGACACTACATGAAACACAAAGCTCTCGCCCCACTCCAGAAGAGACGCACACTGAAAAACAAACACTACCAGATCACATCTGCTGCACAAAATGTATACAAACAGTGATTAATGCTGTCAGTGATTAAAATAAACACTCTTGACTAATCTCCTAGTGACACATTTAGTAGCTTTTTAGAGTAAAAAAAAAAACCAAAAAGGTTTGCTATTTGTTAGGATAACATATAATACAAAACACAGTGACATATCATATTTTTCTTTTTAACAATATTACGATAACATCTATAAGAGATATTTTGGTTTGATATATTTAAAATAAGTTCAACATTTGTTGATTGGTACTTAAACCTTACAGATGGTCTGTGAGGGTAAACAACACAAAAACAAGCAAGAATAGTTGTTGTAATTTCACTTTTTGATGTCCATGTACTATTTCCTCACTTACTTTTGAAATTAATTTGCTAAATGAAGATGTCTGAGATGACTACCACGCTTAGCAATATATCAATTTCATAGAAAGGAATTGTAAAAATTACATTTTTTTGCAGATTTCACACAAATGCTTTAACAAAAATCTAACCTTCACAATCTTCACATTCACTCTCCGGTCCACGTGCACGCTACGCGTCAATTAAAAGTGTAATTACTGAGAACCTTTTAGTTCAAAACACAATGAGTGATGCGTCAAAGTCTTTGTGCGAGGTCATCGCGTGGCACATCCCTAGAAAAATTCCTACACAAAAGTCGTGCAACTCTTTTGTAGTGTCAAAATGAGTCACCTGTGGCACACTGACTCTTCCTGTAAGAGCTCCAGCTTGAACGTCGATGAGCCAAGCATATTCGAGTGTGTCACTGCCCGCCGGTAAGCCCTCTGCTGAGAACATAGCGTGGGCTCTCATCTGCAACCCCGTGAGGCTCAGATGCCCATCTCGCAACACAGCGTCGACAGCAGGCCGCTACGCATACACACGGGAATAAATTACACAAAACAGAAACATCACAAACACCTGAGAGAATATGAATGAGGTCACCTCCTCCCACTCCCACCTGATAGTTATCACTGACAAACACATGTAGAGGCGAGAGAACGAGCTGTAACATGGTCTCCTTATAACCCTTTTTCATCTCAAAACACAGGCGCTCCAGGAAGCCTGTAGGACCCTCTGGGCCATCACTGCTACAATGCTGCAAAGAAAGAACAAATACGACTTACAACCACACGTGTGATTCCTGAAGAAAATATCAGTGGCTGCAAAGCAACAAAGGAAAAGGCTCACAATCACGATGAGTTTAACAATAATGTCACCACTGATGTCTAGGAATGAAATCGCTGAAGCGGTACCGTTGGAAGTCGTCCATGGACTTTGTGCAGGTTGATGAGTACGGTGATGTCCCATGGCCGTAAGGAGAGAGGGTTGGGTGCGTCTTTAGAGCGGTTCTCCTCCAAGCCCACCCCGGTCCAACCAGATGAAGAAGAGCAGGAGCTCAGCACAGGGCTGGATAGAGACTCCTCAAAGTCTGTGTACATGTCGTCCTCTCCAAAGTAGTTCTCCTGCGCAGATAAACACAACAACAATCATTTTAAAGGGAAACCGGAGCCAAAAAAAGTGATTAGTCTCATTTTAAACCATCATAAGGAAAAG
Source organism: Labeo calbasu (assembly GCA_019740295.1). NCBI lineage: Eukaryota > Metazoa > Chordata > Actinopteri > Cypriniformes > Cyprinidae > Labeo > Labeo calbasu. Next base: position 9,686 of record JAHKKF010511658.1, read on the forward strand.
ATGAGTGCGTCATTGCTTCAAAATTCCCTTTTTCAAGAACAAAAGTTTGATTAAATATATGTTTACATGCATACACATGTGTACCTTGATAGACACTAGCGCTCTGAGGAGAGGGCCATAAAGGGTGATGTGGGAGTCCGGGCTCAGCTCCATCTCCACATGTAAACGGTCAGGGGGCAACAAGCTGGGGTCAGAGGAGATTCGAGGTGGAGGAGGCACAGGTGGAGCGTGTTCTGGCGGGCGCAGCGCTGACAGCATGGACTCCTCTATTTCTGACACTGCACGTAATATAAAGTGAAGTGTAAAAAGGTCAGGTTATTAAATGTACTTGGCAACCAAAAACACCAACAGAGATATTCTAAACAAACGTACACAAGGCACCGATGCTTCTCATGATTTAAGTATGTTGCTTAAATGCATTTGAATAAAATATTTTTGGTGCTGGGAATCAATTATAAAAAGAAACTAATGAAAGGAGTAGTTCACTTACAGAACAAAAATGTACAGATAATATCACCCCGTTGTCATCTAGGATGTTCATGTCTTTCTTTCTTCAGTTGTAAAGAAATTATGTTTTTTGAGGAAAACATTTTAGGATTTCTTTCAATGTAGTGGACTTCTATGGTGCCTGCGAGTTTGAACTCCAAAATGCAGTTCAAATGCAGCTTCAAAGCCGAGGAACACAGGTCTTATCTAAGAAGATCAAACAGCCTTTACAAAAAAAAAAAAAAAAAGGTAAAAAAGGATTTTAAGATTGGAGGAGAAAATAAGATGGGAGTTTTTCGACCTACCCTAACTGTATTAAGAAGTACATACTTTTATGTACGTATTTTTTATTTATTTATTTATTTTTAGAAATTTACCAATCGTTTCGCAAGATAAGGCTCTTATTCTACGTCTGGGATCGTTGAAGCTGCATTGAAATTGCATTTTGAAAACTCGCGGGCACCATAAAAGTCCACTATATGGAGAGAAATCCTGATATCTTTTCCACAAAAACAATTTCTTTACAACTGAAGAAAGAAAGACAACGGGGTGAGTACATTATCTGTACATTTTTGTTCTGGAAGTGAACTACTCCTTTAATTGCACAGGTTACATGCAGGGCCCCAAAATGTAGTTTTGTTAAAGGAGACCTATTATGCCCCTTTTTACAATATGTAATATAAGCCTTCAGTGTCCCCAAAATGTGTCTGTGAAGTTTACCCCACAGGTAAATACCCCATTGATCATTTATTATATGTGACCCTGGACCACAAAAAAAATTATGATTAAAAATTGAAAAATCATGAATCGTTTTTTATTTATCATGATCCTGAGAAATAATATGAATCGAATCGTGAGGTAAGGAAAAGATTCCCACCTCTAGCACTTAAATACCAAAAAAAGTCCAATTTTCATGATATGACCTTACTTCCACTTGATTTGATGTAAAATGCAGGCCTAACAATAAGGCCTATATGCAGGCCTCTACAGAATCTTTACAATATCTATACAATTAAGTTATTATTGTTTTATTCAAATGCTTACATGATTGTTTGAGCTGCTGCTCAGTTTTCTGAGGATAGATGGGATGCCAAGTATAGTCTATAATCAGCATGAAGTTCGGCACACTCCAGCAGTCCACCCAACCAGCCCTGGAAACAAAAACACACATATAAACAAAACAGAAGTGTCAGAACAGAAGAGGGACAGAAATAGATCAATAGTGCCCCCTCTTACTCTGCATGAGTCATGTTCCTCCAGCGAGGTTTACTGTTTTTGGGAGGTGCTCCTTGCCCTTCTGCTGGCATATTGTTTTCTGGAGGGGTCTTACAGTGCTGGTAATCCTTAGCGAGGGTGAGCAGCGGGTACCGACTGGGGTGACAGTCAGGCAGACACAAGCGCATGTCTGTGTCCTCAGCCTACACAAAGAGTTCAGCGTCATTCAGAGGAGATTTAGGTGGCTACTCATGATTTAATGTCATATAAGCTTGTAATACTTGATCACACATTATTCAGCACAACAAGTGCGTGCAAACGTTTGCAAGGGTGTACACTCACTCTCAAACAGAAACGTGTGTTACAGGTGACCGGGACAAAATCGTGAAATGGCAAAGTGAAGTCAATATTCAGCGTTTCCCCACAGGCAGCGAGATAAACTACAGACAAAGAGCATGAGTAGGTTATAAGTTTTTCAGAAATCAAGTCAAACTGATTCTTTGATATTCAGAAATTAGAACTTAGTGCCTTGTTTCACAGTCTGCATTCCTTATGTTTGGCACTACTACAACAAAGTATTAAAATGACTAATAGGCTTTGTTCGGACTTTTTAGATCTTTATAGCCTAAACAGAAAACAAATAAAAAAAGAAACATAAAAAAGCTAAATATTTTTTAAAAAGAAATCTAAAAATGTATCTTTTTAGTTTGGCTTTGAACTAAATGTAACTTAGCTGAAGCATTCTATGTGGTACGTTTCTTTGTAACTTAATTTGTTACGCATTTTATGTATACCAATTTTATCTTTTATTACCAATATAAAGTGTGTTCCATCTTTTATTTTATGTTATATTAAGGTATTTTTATTTGGCCTCATGTGAAGTTAATGGTACTTCTTGTAATTTTTTAATTGTAAAACACTTTTAGCTGCATTTCCTGAAATTTTCATTAAAGGTAAAAAACAAGTTAAATTTATTATAATTAATATTAAATAATCAATCAATAAGCAAGTATGCAACTAAATAAATATTACACACATAGATTCTAATTTAATCCAATCCAACAAATCCAACCCAAATTACCGTAATTTTTCTTAAAATCACTACCAAAATGACAGACTGTCAAAATTGTATGCAATGTGTATACAAATCCCTATTAATTTGTTAGATTTCCTATAGTGTTTACATTTATTAAACACTATGTTTGACCTGGGCCACAAAACCAGTCATAAGTAGCATGGATATATTTGTAGCAATAGCCAACACTGCATTGTATTGGTCAAAATTAACAAAATTTTGGATTAGTAATATGCATTGCTAAGAACTTCATTTGGACAACTTTAAAGTTGATTTTCTCAATATTTAGATTTTTTTGCAACCTCAGATTACAGATTTTCAAATAGTTGTATCTCGGCCAAATTTTGTCTCATCCTAACAAACCATATATCAATATTTATTCAGCTTTCAGATGATGCATAAATTTACCCTTATGACTGGTTTTGTGGTCCAGGGTTACATATTAGTTTTTTTTTTCCATTGTCACATCCATTATGAAAGTCTCTTACCGTTCTCCTGCTGTTTGGTGGAGCAGTCAATCCAGTTGTGCTGATTGGCAGCCCAAATCATCTCAAACTGGTGAAAGAGTATCTTAAACTTCCACGAATATGGAACGAATGAGTAAATGTCCGGTTCGCTGTCGCTGGCCCAGTCCTTGATCAGATCTACAGATCACAACAGGTGGAGGTCAACCAGAGGACTGACTTTAAAAACAGTAGTTAAAGGTAAGAGAGAAACGTCACCTGTGAAGAAGTTCTTCTGTGCATAGATGAAGTGGTACGTGGCTTTGTAAACCTCAATCTCACACTGCCAGGACTGGGGCATGTTCCAAACACGTGGGTAACTGGCTATGACATGGAACTGAGGAATTAAGAAAGAGAAGAAATTGCTGAATAAAGTGGTTATTTTTGTTTTCTTTGCACACAGAAAGTATTCTTGTTGCTTCGTAAAATTAAGGTTGATGGACTTCTAACGGATTTCATCAAAAATATCTTAATTTACGTTCTGAAAATGAGGGAGGGTCTTACGGGTTTGGAATGTCTGGAGGGTGAGTAATTAATGACCGATTTTTCTTTTTTGGGGTGAACTATCCTTTCAAGAAAAAAATCTGAATTTATATTCATCACTTGTTTCAAAGCACAATACACATCTACGCTGACGCGACAAACCTCCCTAAAGTGCTGCGTGGGTGAATGTCAGCAAAGTGGAAAAGGGCCTCGCAAAATGTAATATCTGAATTATTACAAATATTACTTCTCTAAACTCATGTTTTGTAACAAATTTCCCATCTACAACAATAAATTTCAAGACAATTACTGTCAGACCTCAAGTCGCCTGCAGCAAGCAATGTTCCCATTTTCTGGAGATTATCAGTTCTGTGCACTAAAAGTTTCAAGCTACTCAGTGTATTGAAGAGCTACACTTGTCTGGTAAACATAACCCTAAACTAGCCTAATTATCCAGGGTGTCTTTAAAGGAGAAGTCCACTTCCAAAACAAAGATTCACATAATGTACTTACCCCCTTGTCATCCAAGATGTCCATGTCTTTCTTTCTTCAGTCGTAAAGAATTAAAATTACAGCATTTTTCTCCATATAATGGACTGATATAGTGCCCCGATTTTGAACTTCCAAAATGCAGTTTAAATGTGGCTTCAAACGATCCCAAATGCGGTAGTAAATGATCCCAGCCGAGAAAGAAGGGTCTTATCTAGCGTAACGATCGGTTATTTTCATAAAAATAATACAATTTATATACTTTTTAATGCCAAACGCTCGTCTTGTCTTACTCTGCCTGAACTGTTTTTTTCCGGTTCATGACAGTTAGAGTATGTCGAAAAACTCCCATCTCATGTTCTCCTTCAACTTTAAAATCGTCCTATATCGCTGTTTTACCTTTTCTGTTAAGGGTGTTTGATCTTCTTTGCATGTTTACTTTGGGTCGGTACTTCTGCAGCGATGTAGGACGATTTTGAAATTATTTTTGAAGTTGAGGGAGAAAATACGATTGGAGTTTTTTGACATACCCTAACTGTCTTGAGCCAGAATACACAGAGTTCAACAAGAGCAAGGCAAGACGAGCATTTGAGAATAAAAAAGTATTTAAATTATACCTTTTAAATGAAAATAACCGATTGTTTCACTAGATAAGACCCTTCTTCGTCGGCTGGGATCGTTTACAACAGCATTTGGGATCGCCTGAAGCCGCATTTAAACTGCATTTTGGAAGTTCAAAATCAGGGCACCATATCAGTCCATTACATGGAGAAAACCGCTGAAATGTTTTCCTCAAAAAACATCTTGGATGACAGCGAGGTGAGTACAATATCTGTAAATCTTTTGTTTTGAATAACACTTATAAACAATAAAATCATGTGCCGCACTCACAGCCAGCATCTCGGCTTCTAGCAGCGTTCTGTACTGCATACTGCTGGTTGCATCTACATGTAATAACTGGCCTTTAACAGTGGGAGAATAACCTAAACAGAAAGACAAAAAAACAGGTTTAGAAATAGAAAGATACAAATCACAGGAGGGAAAATTGCAGTTCATAAAACTGCATAAAACTGTCAAATGTCAATTTTGAAAGTTACCATCCTCCCCAACAGTCATGGGTATGTTGACCTCGAGGTAAGAACCTGCTCCTACATTCACATGGACCGCATTAGTCTCCTGTGAAGACAAATGGATTATGGGTTAGTGAGTAAACAATAGCAAAAGAGGGTACAAATTGTTCCTATGAATGCAAGCAAACTTTGCCCCAGCAAACGTTTATGCAGAGGAGTGTGCGACTGGGAACTGAATCATTAGGCGTGTGTGTGTGCAAATACCCTGTTCTTTGTGAATAGCAGGTCTATTGTCGCATCGACTATGATGTTCATACGCAGCTCAAAGGCAAGGATCTGTCGGGGTTTGCCTGGTGTGGCGACTTCGCTCACTTTCATTGGCTGATAGTCTGCAGGGAGGAAGAACTTCCATAGGCTGTCTCTGTAAGGGTAAAATCACAATGTAATGAATGAATGATAAAAGAATCAAGGTCAGTAAGATTTTCTTTGTTTTTGAAAGAAATTAATACTTTTAATTTGGTAAAGACATTTATAATGTTACATTATTCATTCATTTATGCATTAAAGAAACCTGAAAAAATTTAACAGTTTGCACAAAAATTAAGTATCACAACTGCTTTCAGCATTGATAATTATAAACAATGTTTCTTTAGCACCAAATTAGCAGAACGATTTCTGAAGGATCATGTGACACTTAAAACTGAAGTGACGATTGCTGAAAATGCAGCTTTGCAGGAATTAATTACATTTTAAAATATATAAGAACTGGAAACTGTTATTTTAGACATTGTACCTCTGTCTGTCGGCCCACGGGCCATAGTTAAAGTCTGTTCCTTTGCCACACACAATGTCCAAACCCCAGCATGGAGGCAAGTCCTGTAACTTGGCATCTTCAGAGCAGGCTTCTGTATCTCCATTCTCTAGTTCCTCTGGGACCAAACCTAAAAAACACACAGGACACATTTGTAAAAATCACTCGTTACTATTTTGGCAAATATACACATCACCAGATCACAGACTTTTATTCACAAATTAATAAAAGACAAAAAGACGAACCAATCATTATAATTACCTGGTTCATCCTGGTAGTAGTAGATGTCCACATCATTCGATTGCATGACCACAAATCCCTCTCCCATGAGCCTGGGGGGCCTAAAGACAGGAAATCACTCTTTAAACAACCGCTACATCACTCTAACAGATCACTAATCGTTACCAATCGAGCAGCTGGCAATCAAGGCTAATTTTCTAGCATACTAAGTCATTACATCAATGAAAATTAACCCATGCTTACGTTCAAATAAACCATAATGACACGGGGAAAAACCTAATCTATATGAGAAGCAATTAATGTTCAGGTCATTATGTTAATATTATTTTCAATCCACATTAATTTACACAGAAGAGCGCGTCTAATTGTAACTAATGGAACAAATGAACAGCTCTGATTAATTAAACAAACCTTGCATTTAAAACAGCACAACAATAACCTTTGATAATTATATTTAAATAACATTACATACACACACAGAGCAAATTCATCGCCTCATAATGCAGCAAAAGACTATGGTACGCTCACTATAGCTGATTCAACTCAAAAAAAGTGTCCTTTGCATCTTTATATCTGTAGCTGAACAATCTATACTATATTTCTGCCAGTTTGCAGAAATTGAAACAATTTTTCAACTCTGCACCATGTCACTCAGTGCTCTATTTTAATCATGTGATTTGCATTGCAATGGTCACTTTTCATCTACATCAGTTATATCTTGTATACTTTAATATCTGACCATATTGCTTCATGTGTATAAAACCTGCACGAATGTCTTGCTAGTATTTTCCCCTGTGTGTATTAATAAAACATTTTTCTCTTCCTACCTCTATTTGTACACCATGTCACTTGAACTGCTGTGGTAATTTGCCATTTATTATACCCTGCATCAATCCAGCCATATTGCATATTCTCCCATATTCTATTTATACACTCTATTTAAGTCATGTGCACTGTAATGGTCATCAGCCACATACACCTCATTATCACTTGTACACAGCACCTTCTCTATTTATACTACATGCCATTTCAGGCATGTGATCAGCTAGAGACAAAAAAGCAGGAAAATCCGACCACACCCCTGTGCCACCCTGCCGGCACTTCATATTAAACATAACAATCTGTATCATGTTTAGCAATGCAGCTCTTCAAGTAATAGCAGCCAAATGTCTATTCAAAGAACTAAATGTCAAAGAACTGAAGAAAAAAAGAGGAAAATCAATAACTTTTGTAGCTTTAAGCATTCATCTATATTTAATTTAGTATTTAGTGTTTGATAGCTAATTCAAATTCTGTACATTTCCTACTTGCTGAAGGCCACAGGTAAATAATGGGTTATGTGAAGATTGGTTTAAGTTCACTTAAATTAGAAGTTGCTATTTTTTTAAAGTCTAATAAATCTTAAAATTGATAGTTCTCAATTATACTGTAATGTTGAATGGCTATATTCAGCAGTAAAAAATTAGGAAAAAAAAATATTTCCTAGAGACATCAGTGTATATAATGGACTTCATTGGTTCCCCGATTTTGAACTTCCAAAATGCAGTTTAAATGCAGCTTCAGCCGAGGAAGAAGGGTTTTATCTAGCGAAACGATCTGTCATTTTTTTTTTTTTTTAATAAAAATTTGTATACTTTTTTTAAGCACAAAAGCTCATGTAGCACAGACTCTGGGATGCGTGTCCACGACGCTACGAATCACATCTAAGTTCATCATCTGTGTACTCCGGCTCAAAAAGGTAGAGTATGGCGAAAAACTTCAGAATCGTCTGACATCGTTGTATCTTTTTGTTTGTAAACAGCGCTTGACTTACTTGCACTTTCTTAGTCTTTGCACGTTCGCTTTGTAAACACTGGGTCTGTAGTTCCACCTACGTTCCACCTACGTTTCGCGTGACCTTTCGGCATGATTCAATAGTACGTAGCGCCTTGGACGCACATCCCAGAGCTAGTACTACACGAGTTTTTGTGCTTGAAAAGTATACAATTTTTTTTTTTCTGAAAAAAAAAGACAGCTCGTTTCACTAGAGAAGACCCTTCTTCCTTGGCTGGGATCGTTTAGAGCCCTTTGAAGCTGCATTTAAGCTACATTTTGGAAGTTCAAAATCGGGGCACCAATGAAGTCCATTATATGGAGAAAAATCCTGAAATGCTTTCACGACTGAAGACAGAAAGACATGAATATCTTTGATGACAAGGGGGTGAGTAAATTATTTGTAAATTGTTGCTCTGGAAGTGGACTTCTCCTTTAATAGAACTGTTATTATTAAAGTACCTTCTATACAACTGGAAACATACATTTGAAAACAGTATCTATTAAGATATTTTATTATTATCATCATTTTATTTAGAATTTTACACAGAAACTCACCAGAGATATTAGTGACCATGTACACCTGCAGCTAAACGTGTTTGTCAGTTCACCTTTAATTCCTTAATGGCATTCTGAACACACATAATTCACTAAAATGCGGGAGTCACAACCGCATTCGACAACTGCATTAACTCATTAAGGTAATGACGTATTTAATCGTGCATCAGAAATGTGTATTCGTCTGTACATGAGATGCAAGAAAATAACAGTAAAAGAAGTCTTAACCTTAGCACATTTTGACACAGGGCTAGTTGCGCTTACGAGCCCTGTGGTAAAGTGTCAGTGTTGCCAGATCTTCTGGAAAAAAAAACTAAAACAACCAAATACTTTATGTTTTATAACATAAAAACATCTCATATCCGCAACTCCACAGTGCCTAGCTTTATGAGTTAAGACCAAACAACATGCCTAAAAGCGCTTGTAAATATGAGGACATGGCAAGACTCTTTAAAGCAGCCACCCGAGCATAAACAAAACACAGCACAAACAAAACAGCACGTCTATCAGAGGTAGTTTAGTTAAACTGATGGACAAAAAAAGTCTTTAGCCAAAAAAACAAAAAAAAAACAAAAGGCAGATACCAAATGGCTAAATTCTTATTCACTCCTGCAATATGCCAAAAAGTTCTTATGGTTACAAACGCGGGAGTGACTGCGGTTCTGTACACACATGGAACGATAATTTATGGGACTCACTCCCGCATTTAAATGCGGTTGTCACTCCTGAAACTTGCAGTGTGGACTTGGCCACTGAAACATTTTGTTCTGATTTTCTGTCATAATAATAAATAAAAACTATAATAATAATAAAAAAATGTCTTAATAAATACTGTTCTTTTGACATTCTATTAATCAAAGAACTATAAAAGAAATAAATGTAGCCTTGGTGAGGAGCATAAAATACTTCTTTCAAAAACATTAAAAAAAAAAACGAATTAAGGAATTGTCTGTTTCAATATGCAAACACAAGAAATTGTGCTTACCAGGTGATTTCATGCAGTATCTCAATAATGTACAGTATGCCTATTCGCACATCAGATTAGATTACAGCTGTTTCAATGGCTCTGTACTTGCACAATGCCAAAAAATTGAATCCAATCTAATCCAATTTACTCTAATAGAGTAGAGATTATTAGACTCACTCATCATTTTGAAGGCCCAGGTATCGTGGGCTGGGCACAAGCATGACGCGCACGTTCTCCAGAGAACCCTTCACAATGTGCATAAACTGATCCAAGTGGCTGCTGGGTGGTTTGGTGGCATATGTCAAGAAGGCATCGTCAAAATTCATACAGAGGGTCTGAGGAAGATGGTGATTACCAAACGCTACACGACCCTGAGGACAAGACCAGCGAGAGTTAGGTAAGCTGATACACGGAAAATTAAATATTAATTAGATTTATTTCCGTTCTTTTGTTACAGTATGGAATATGAATGACGCAGGTATCAATGAGTGAATGGGAGAAACACTGAATGCAGTACTCACTGTACTGATGTTGACTTTGATGACAGGGATGAGAGACCTCCATGAAGACGACGGGTCTGGAGTCTCAGCTTTGATGTGAACACTTCAAAAACAACAAAAACACATCTTCATTCATGAGCACCTTTAGATAAGAAGGACTGAAGCTTTACTGTCTAAGGGAAAAAAAAACTTGCGAATGCCTCCAAGCAATTATGTAGCTTCAATCTAGAAACCTCAATGAACAATAAATCAATGGCTTCGTAGCAGAAAAGCTCAAACAACTTGAAGTTAGATATAAAACACTTCGTCTTGGAACATTAAACAAACCCATTTTATTGCTAAGTAACACTGAGATCCTCACTTGCAACATTGAAGGTGACATGAGTAATATCTGCACATTTTAAAAACAAAAAAACAAAAGGCTTCACAAACACTTCCTGTCGTCCATTATTCAGCAAACAGATGGATGGTTGGGCCTATGTTTCTATGTTGGGATGGTCAGTGTTTACACTGAGGAAATCAGTCTATAATAGTTTATTTGCAGCCGTTTCTGCAAAAGCTGGTTTACAAGAACATATTTCAACATTAAAAAAAATTACTTCACCTTTAATCTTATGTACCAGAATCTTTTAGGCGGTTTTTCTTGTATTAGCGCAGTGTTTACCTCTCCAGGGATTTATCCCTCTGCTCTCGGCCTTTCTCCTCATCCCGGTGGGGTGGGATAAGGGTGGGCTCTAGGCCAAATATTTCCTGAAGCCGAGCGTACAAATCCGTGCGATTATACACATGAAACTCAAAGCCGTTAACAGTGACATAGAGCCGCGTCTCAGCCTTCGGGTCTGGAAACAGCAGAAACAACAATGCATCAATGTACATGCATTTCACACACAATTCATGAAGAATTATCACTGAAAATAAAAGACTAAGTAACCAAGGAGCAACAATTAAAAAAAATATTCAAAATTTGTGGGACTGATGTTATCCCTTAAACAAAAACATTAATCTGTCACAACTGTTGTGGGTTGTTTGTTATGCTTTTGCACTGACCGTGTTGTTTCTGTTTGGGGTTGTACATCTTCCACCAACGGAATATAAGTAACCCATCTTGAATTCTGAAAAAAAATTACCAACAGAGTGAATAAAGATGGGAAATAACCCATAAACAATGAGATCATCCTCAACACAAAGACAATAACAATAAGCAGAGTGTCAAAAGGCAATGGAGCAAAAAAGAAATAAAAATAAAAAAAAGGACAGAGTTTAATTTATACTGTGTCGTGTACCTGATCGACATGTCTTCGTTGATGAAATAGACATCTCGGAACATGACCTTGCCAGACAGCACAGAGAATGAAAATGAACCTGTAAAATAAATAAATAAATGTATGAAACAGAAAAATCAATCATGAAAAAATGAACGAAAATACAACAATATCGAGTCTAACTCACCAATGTGTATGTATCCATTCTTATAGAGACGGTTAATGATGAGGGTAAGGACAAGTCCAATATTACGGGAATTGTAGTATGTCAGGTATATGATCCACCCACATGACATAATAGTGGCTGTGGAAAACATAAATTCAAACACAACATACACTTAAACCACCATCCTTAATATAACTGAGTAAAATAACTGAGATTGAGTTAATTAACCATTTCCTACTTTTTTTTCTCACAAAAAACATTGTTATACAAATATATATTTACAACATTTCTTAATTTATTATTTTAATATTAGTATATACAGTGTCTTGCAAAAGTATTCATACCCCTTTCTTTTCTTCTTCACATTTTGTTCTGTTGCAGCCTTATGTCACACTGATTTAAAATTTTCCCCACATAGATCTACTCTCAATACTCCATAATGAAAGCACAAAACAAATTTGTGACAACTTTGCATATTTATTAGAAAAAAAACTGAAATGATTGCATTGCATAAGTATTCATACCCTTTTCTGGAACACTGGAAATTTAGCTCAGGAGCACTCATATGGCTTGTAGATGTTACACTTAGAGTGGAGTTAAACTGTGGCAGATTCATTTAAATGAGTATGATTTGGAAAGGCACACATCTCTCAGAAAAGGTCTAACAGCTGAAAATGTTCTTTTTAGCCAAGCATTCAAATTATGCATCTCATAATCTTTTCCTGCAGTTATATCTGATCAAATGTTCATTATTAATCTTTTAGCTCTATTTAACAAATCTTTCTTTTCTTAGTTTGAACAGCAGCTACGCTAATTATGTTCCTATTTGTTCTCTGTTTCTGCCATGGGATTGACATCCCATGGTAACTAGGAATTCACAAGCTCCAGTCTGGATCCAGAACACTTAAGAAGAAATGATGTCAACCCCTCAGAGGACTTCAGATGATGCTAACCCTGAAACAACATACAGCACTACCGAATTCTGCTACTAATTTATAGTGTTCTTTGTCTGTTTGATTACATCATTAATTGATCTTTACCACACATCTCTGCCATATGTACATCAAGCTACTACTACATATATTGTAAAAACGTTAATTTGGTGTAAAGTTGCTTTGCAACGATATGTATCGTGAAAAGTGCTATACAAATAAATTTGAATTGAACTGAACTGAAAAATGCATATCAGAGCAAAAACCAAAATAACTGCCTGTAGAGCTCAGAATCAGGCTTGTGTCAAGGCACAGATCTGGGGAAGAGTGCAGATAAAAATTCTGCTGCACTGATGTTTCACAGAAGCATGTAGCCTCCATTATCCATAATGAAACATGCTTGGAACAACTAAGACTCTTCCTAGTAGAGCTGGCCTTCTGGCCAAACTGAGCACTTGATGGAGAAGGGGCTTGGTTGGACTGGTGACCAAGAAGCTGATGATCACTCTAGTTGAGGTCCATGATCATATATGTAGATGAAGAAATTTACAGAAGGACAAACATTACTGCAACACTCCATCAATATGGTCTTTATGACAGTGTGGCCAAACTCAATCCTCTCCTCAGTGAAGACACATGAAAACCCACTTGAAAGTAGCAAAAAAAACACCTAAAGGACCCTCAGACTGTGAGAAACAAGATTCTCTGGTCTGATGAACCTCAATTCCAAGCATCATGTTTGGAGGAAACCAAGTACTGCTCATGATCTGCAGACTACCATCCAAACAGTAAAGTGTGGTGGTAGCAACCTTGTGTTGTGGGGCTGTTTTTCAGCAGCAGGGACTGAGGGGCTTGTCAGAGTAGAAGGAAAGCTCAATGCACCAAAATATTGAGATAGCCTTAACAATAACCCAGTCCAGAACATTCAGAACCTCAGATTGGACAGAAGCTTCACCTTCCAACAGGACAATGACCCTAAGCAGACATCAAGAGTGGCTTATAGGCAACTCAAAGCTTGTCGCATCATACCCAAAAAGACTTGAGACTGTTAAAGGTGCTTCAACTAAGTACTGAGTTGAGGGTATGAATACTTATGAAATGTACTTATTTCAGTATTTTATTTTGAATAAATTTGCAAAGTTGTCACAAATCTGTAAACCCTGGGTCGGTACTTCTGCCTACATCACACGTGACCTTTCTAACATGACTACGCAATGCATTAAGTCATGGACGCTGAGCTAGTGCAAGATGAGCATTTGTGGTTAAAAAGTACATCTATTTTTTTATTTTTTTTTTAGAAAATGACCGATTGTATCACTAGAAAAGACCCTTATTCCTCAGCTGGAATTGTGTAGAGCCCTTTGAAGCTGCTTTGAAACTGCAATTTAAACCTTCAACCTGCTGATCCCCATTGAAGCCCACTATATGGAGAAAAATCCTGGAATGTTTTCCTCAAAAACCTTAATTTCTTTTTAAAGACAGACGTGAACATCTTAAATTTTAACTCTGGTGTGAATTAATCCTTTAAAGGCTGTTTATATATAGAACAAAGAAAATTAATAAACGATATTTGTAAAAAAAAAGAAAACATTTTATTTCAGACAGAAAGAAATAAAGTAATCTAAAACAGAAATGGTGCGTTTGTCAACTTGTTCACCAATGCGATGCACAAGGTACCTCCAGTCTAGACATTTTTCTAATTATGATCTGCAAAACAAAAACAATTTCGAAATCACATTAGATTAGCCCACTTACCCACAAGGAGCCACACAAAGTTGGAGTTGCGTCTGGTGAGGTAGTCATCTAATTCATTATAACTGGGGAAACTGGTGTTGGCTTTCTCCATGGTTACACCCCACTGCAGATAAGGAGAATAGACATCGCTATCAAATTACACAGGGTTTGCATCAACCTCTGACTTCAGAAGAACACTGCCAACACGCAATCAGCAGACTATTCACAAACACAGTGTGCAAGGAAGGTTCTTAGACGAAGACAGAACTAGTTCATTAACTGTTCTAAAGTGATCAACCATCTCGGAAAACATTTACATAATTAGGACGTGTTGTGTACAGCACATTTCAGTGTTTTTTGTAAACTGTTGGTAATGTAATCTGTGTGCATTTTCAGTCATGTGATTCCGTTTGAGCCTCTTATAGTGGAGCGCTTTTGAAGAGAAAGTCGCCAAAATGTAGTTTTTGTACTGACATACGTGCTGGTAAAATAAGACAATATTATATCTTGTATAAATGTAGATCTTGTGGAACTGTGAGAGAAAATCTTTGAGGAAAAGTTAACCCAAAAAATTAAGATTTGCTGAAAATTTACTCAACCTCAGGCCATGCAGATGAGTTTGTTTCTTCATGAGAAAAGATTTGAAGAAATTTAGCATTACGTCACTTGCTCACCAATGGATCGTCTGCAGTCAATGGGTACCGTCTGAATGAGAGTTTAAACAGCCGATAAAAATGTAACAATAACTGTGTGTTTGTAATAAACAAATCCATCATTCAGACATTTTTCATTTCAAACTGTTGCTTCCAGCTAAAAAAACTGCTCATTTCGTAATATTGCTTTCTCCAGTAAAAAAAAAAAAAGTTGTCTCATCTGAATCAGGAGAGAAATATGCACAGATCGAGCAGCGTTTACACACAAAAATTGTGCAAAACGGTTATAAAAGTTTATAAATATTTTGGTGGATTCTGATGTGAGAAGACAAGAGAAGAATTTTTTTTTACGGGAGGAAGCGTTATTATGAATTAAGGACTATTATTTTGACTAGAAGTGATGGTTTAACGTTGAAATGTCTCAGTGATAAATTTGTTTATTTTAAACACACAGCTTTTCACTTCAAAAGACATTAATTGATGGACTGGAATTGTGTAGATTACATGTGGATTATTCTGATAAGTAATAATCTCATTCCGACAGCACCCATTCGCTGCAACGGATCCAATGGTGACCAAGTAAAGTAATGCTAAATTTCTCTGTTCCGATGAAGAAACGACGCTCATCTACATCTTGGATGGCCTGAGGGTCCATTTACTGAAAATTTTACTTTTTGGGTGAACTATTCCTGTTGGACAACAGAAAGAAAGCTGTAAGGGAAATGTAATGGACATATATTTGAAATTCATAAGAAAGAAACTCTTATAATAAAGTGAACCAGCACAAAAGAGTTATCATCTGCAAATGCTGGTTAATTAATTACTACCAATCACACACTAATTACAGTGACTGTGAACTGTGCCTTTATCTGGTATGCTAGCAGGTTTGACAAAAGAGAAGCGAATCCACATGCAATCCACCGTAAATCCAAAATAACCCAAATGCACCTTAAAGGAGAAGTCCACTTCCAAAACAAAGATTCACGTATAATGTACTCACCCCCTTGTGATCCAAGATGTTCATATCTTTATCTTTCTTTCTTCAGTCGTAAAGAAATTATATTTTTTGAGCATTTTTTTCCATATAATGGACTGATATGGTGCCCCGATTTTGAGCTTCCAAAATGCAGTTTAAATGCGGCTTCAACGATCCAAAATGCGGTTGTAAACAATCCCAGCTGAGAAAGAAGGGTCTTATCTAGTGAAACGATCTGTTATTATCATAAAAATAATACAATTTATATACTTTTTAATGTCAATCGCTTGTCTTAATTTTGCCTGGACTTTTCCGGTTCATGACAGTTAGGGTATTTCAAAAAACTCCCATCTCATGTTTTTCAACTTCAAAATCGTCCTATAACGCTGTTTTACCTTTTTTGTTAAGGGTGTTTGATCTTCTTTACATGTTCACTTTGCAAAGACTGGGTCGGTACTTCTGCAGCAATGTAGGATGATTTTTAAATGATTTTTGAAGTTGAGGGAGAAAATACGGTTGGAGTTTTTCGATATACCCTAATTGTCTTGAGTCAGAATACACAGAGTTCAACGAGAGCAAGGCATGATGAGCATTTGAGAATAAAAAGTATTTAAATTGTATTTTTAAAATGAAAATAACCGATCGTTCGCTAGATAAGACCCTTCTTCCTCGGCTGGGATTGTAAACAACCGCATTTGGGATCGTTTGAAGCCGCATTTCAACCATTTTGCATATCAAAATCGGGGCACCATATCAGTCCATTATATAAAGAAAAATGCAGAAATGTTTTCCCCAAAAAACAATTTCTTTACAACTGAAGAAAGAAAGACATGAACATCTTGGATGTCAAGGGGTTGAATACATTATATGTGATCTTTGTTTAGGAAGTGGACTTCTCCTTTAAACTTGTAACTGTAACACATTTGTAAACACTTATTCACACACCCTTTCTTCATTTATCATATAAAAAATATCATTTCTCAAAGTCTAACGCCTCTAAATACTGCAGAAAATCAGTTTGCCAAATGCATGAAAGTAAAACAGCTCATCCAGGCAATTAAGAAAGTAGTCACAGGCACAATGCTCAGCCTTTGATTCTTGTACCCTATTATTTGCATGCAACACTTCTAACACTTGGTATGAACACATCTCTGTGACCGTGAAACCAGAGGCTGCGTCATTTGTAAGAAACATATTGCTTTTGATAATGCTTTTTACTCTAGTGTGACAGGTTTGTCCAGACAGCTCTAGTATGAGACATCATTTTCAGATGAAAAGAAACAATGAGATACGATTAAACAATGATGACAACCCATCATGTGACAGCAGCAGACATGTTAAAAAAAATAATGAGATTCTATAGCGATTTATGTGCGATTCTATGATAAAAACAGCATAAAATCTACAGCTGAACATTACCGGGTCTGTTGAATATCAATGATATGTGATGTTTCTTCAAGTCAAGACACATCCTTCATCTCAGCCGAATCTTCAGGTTCACACAAGATAAGAATCCATTTGAATTAGTGTTGAAGTTGACTCTAGTCTAACCTCTGGTGAAGTCTGAGTGATTTAAAGCTAAACGAAACCTGCTACTGAGCAAAAGACAAGAGACAAGAAACAGAAATGGCCAGTTCCCTTTCCTCAACTCGTCAAGAGAAGTTATGCAAGTGCTTAAGCAACAACTGATGTAGCTACCACCATAACTTTATCAACATTAAAGGTGTCATATCGGACATCCTTTAATTCAAAACATACAATGCTTTTGAATTAAAATAGTCGGTAACACTACAGTAAGGTTCATTAGTTAACTATATTACAGTAGTTAACATGAACCAAGAATGAACAATACTTCTACAGCATTTATTAATCTCAGTTGTCTTTGTTAACATTAGATATGCACTGTGAATTAACATGTACTAACAATGAATGACTGTATTTTCATTAACTAACATTAACAAAGATTAATAAATACTGTAATAAATGTATTGCTCATTGTTTGTTCATGTTAATACATTAAGTAATGGAACCTTATTGTAAAGTGTTGCCAAACAGTCATTTTCATGTCATTTTCTACCCTTTATTAAACAGATGGATTTTTTTTAGATTTCTGTGTAAATACTGTCTGTACATGCACTGTAAAAAATTCAAGCATTTTGTCCGACACTCTATTTTAAAGGCTGACCAAACTATTTATTGTAGAAAATTTTGAGATTGCCTGTCAACTTAGTATGAACAGATTGAAATATTAAAAAGTCAGAATTTATAATGTCAAATATAAAGGTGCACATGAAACTCACAGGCTTTTCCCTTAATCCTTTGCACTTTAATAATTTAATTGTGTGTGTTTGGTCAAATATGTGCATTTGGTTTGCATTTTTTTGATATTTAGAATATAACCAATTGTTTAGCAGTTTAAGTTCACTATACATCTGTGGCACACAGCTGCAATCACTCTTTTTTGAAAAGTTAGACTAGTAGTTCATTCATTCCGTCTTAACAAATTTTAAATGACTATTTAGATGTACTTGCTGGGAAAGTTAATGAAGTAAATTAAACTCAAATGGTAATATGAGTGAAGACCCGGTCTAACTTCCAAAAACTAGTTGGCAAAAAACTACTCAAGCTGAGAAAAGCTGGTTTAAAGATTATTTTTGAAGCTATTTTATTTTATTACTTACTTCTTCAGTGTGTGAAATGAACCACTGTGCTTTGTTATTAGCTGCAGTAGATTTGCTTAAAGTTTAACTTAACTACCCATCCTTCATTAAACCAAGCCTGCATTACATCATGACAGATTCAACAAAGCAATCTGCACTGAAATGTCACACAATCTGTAAAGAATTATCAGAAAGCTTGTTAGAAAAACAACCCCTCTTATCAACATGCTTCTGAAGGATACACACAGCCAGTAACAACAGACATTTTTACACTTTTAATTTTTGGGTCCCACTTTATACATGTCTTTTTACTACTATAAACATGTATCAATCAATCAATCAATCAAATAAATGTTATACACAGTGTACTTATTGTGTTCATTCTGCATTGAAAAACACTTTTGCTGCTATTGAGGTGGAATTGAGTTGGTTTAAGATGGGTTAAGAAGTAGGTAGGGTCAGAAGTGTAACTAAAAGACATAACTACAGATATTAATTACATATTTAACTGCACACAGGTATATTTTTAAATAATAATACAGAGTAAAACACGTATGTACACAATAACAACATTGTATCTACTGATTAATTTAAAGAGCAGGTCATATGGGTCGTCAAAAAATATCTCTTTAGCAGTTTGTAACTGCCATCCTTCAATGTAAACAGTCTGAAAAGTTGTTAATCAAAAAAAAGTGCATGATAAATAAAGATATTGTCTCTTAAAGGGGTCATCGGATGAACATTTTCAATCCCCATTTCAGTCCCCATTCTGAGTGTTCCTTTAAAAGCAAATGAGCTCTGCTCGCCCCGCCCCTCTCTTTTCTATGTGGAGTGACGAGCTGCTCTGAGAGACTGTTTACTTTAGCCGCATTTAGCGCGTTTAGCCACGAAACTTGCTAACTAGCACGTTATTAGGAAAGGTGATTGCAGAGATTCAAGAGAAAAAAACCTTATACTCACAGTGAAGCTGGATCACGAATGATTTGCGCGAACATAGAATTTATGTAGATTGGGAGGCGCATTTCATTCACAAACAAATGTAATCCACTGCATCTTCAGTGGCTCAGATGTCGGGAGTAAATGACGACCACTATGTTAATTATTACATCCAGCAACACAACACCTCAATAGCTCAATTGGAGATATTCTTGTCTAACTTACATCCCTGCTCCGGGATCGAAACAATGGAGGTTGGACTGTTACAACTTATTTGAGGTAAGACGCTCATCTCAAGCAACTATCGTGGGAGCGGCCTCTGTCGGTGTGACGTCACACCGACAGGCATCTGAGAATGGCTTGATTTGAAAAGGGGGATATTATTTTTACAGATTAATTAAAAACCACTGCATGGATTTTTATCATTATAGGGTAGATTTGTACATACACTGCCAACACACATTAATGTTCAAACAACATGTAAAAGTGAAGTTTGCATCCGATGACCCCTTTAAAAAAAAGAGTCGACTCTGAACCGCCTTAAAAAGTCATCATATTTTCGAATCCTCTGCCTGTTACCTATATATGTCACTTGGTAAAACATTAGCATAATCCCAGTCTGCCCGCAAATTACGAACACTTTGACCTGCCCAAAAACACTTCCGTTAGTTAGTGTGTTACATCATGTCAAGAAAACACTGTGTTTTTACCAAGAACTGCTTCTCTAATCTTGGTGAGTTCAATGGCGGATTCGCTAAAACACTTGTCCATGAAAGATAAGTCTGTACCTTCTTTATTTGGACCAACAACCATCTCCAAACCACAACTTGTAAGTATGATTAATAAGTTGTGTGTAAATTTTCAATTTAGTGCTTAAAATATCAAGTTTTTTGTGCTGATATGTGATGTATACCTAGTAGGGCTGTGCAAATAATCGCATGCGATTATGATGCGCATCTCTTCAGTAATGCCGGTTCCGTGATTAGTCGTAAATTTCCATCACGTGCAGTC
>JAHKKF010511660.1:0-11868 GCA_019740295.1 Labeo calbasu
TTCCTAGGAGTTGCTTAGGTTTCCAAAGCTCCATGATGCCATAGTAGAAGTGGTCACCTCTCTTCTCAGGAAAAGGCTCCCAGTCACCAATGAGATGGTTAGGTTTTTTTGTTTTTTTTCCCTCTCATGCTTTTAATGTAGTTTCTGTGCAAGTGTATCTTCTTTAAATTAATGTTTTACGCTGTTTTCCAGGTTCACAATCTTGTGGCGATTGAGTTGGCTTATATCAACACCAAACACCCAGACTTCGCAGATGCCTGTGGGCTCATGAACAACAACATAGAGGTTTACAGATATTTTAACGACAATCTAATTTAGATTCATAACCAAAATGCTTTGATCAGAACACATTTCGGTGTGAGGTTCATTCTTGCTGTCTTCGTAACAGGAGCAGAGACGTAACCGAATGAGAGAGCTTCCCTCAGCGGTTCCCCGGGATAAGGTGTGATATTAAATCTTAATCTTTCAGGGGATATATTGTATTTTCTCACATGAAAAAATGTGACAGGCTCTTCCTCTTTAAAAGAGTTTCATAAACCTGCTTTTCCTTGCAGATTTGACCAGAATTAGTGTAAAACCTTCCTCTCTAGCTGACTAGTCTCTTCTCTTCCTGTCTCTTTTTGTAGTCCTTAAAAGGTCCTGGTGGGCAGTCAGTGTCGCCCACCGAGCAGCTGCCTGCTGAGGGCGATGGCCCTAAGGTGTGTGGCGCCCCCTGTATGTAGGGGCAAAGCATGGAGTTGATTTTCAACCCACTCAAGCTGCTCCCCCTGACTGCATGGTCACTTCTAAACTGACAGCAGATCAGTTTTGCTGTGCTGTTTTGGTTTAACTCCTCAGGATCTTCTCAAACTTCTGTTCTGTGTTTGATTTGAGGTTGATTTTGAATACCCCCGACAACTGCAAGTTTTTTGCAGTTGCATCTTTTCGGTTTCTGACCAAAATTGGTGTTTTATGTGTGAACTGTTTGTATGGCAATACATAAAACACCAAAGGACTGCATGGAAAGGTGTATGAAACACTAGTGGGCGCTCAGTACTGTTTGGTGGTTCTTGTTTGTGTGCATTAGATGGCTGGAGGAGCTCAAGGGGAGCAGGAAGGAGGAACGGGGACCTGGAGAGGCATGTTGAAGAGAGGAGACGAAGGCCAGGGTGATGACAAGACTAAACCACAGAGCTCCGTTCCCGCCAGCCCTCAGAAAGGACACGCGGTGAACCTGCTTGATGTGGTGAGTCTATAAAACACAAATACTTTGATTATGACTGCAATCTGAGAGTAAATAAACAGTGAGAGCACAAAAAGCGTTTGTGCTGTCTTTGGGAGTTGTTTGGTAACACGGTCACAGTGAATTAGTGTTGATTTGTTTTGATCTTTGGCCAGCCTGTGCCGGTTGCCCGGAAACTGTCTGCTCGTGAACAGAGGGACTGCGAGGTCATCGAGAGGCTCATCAAGTCTTATTTCCTCATTGTCCGTAAAAACATCCAGGACAGGTACGTGGAACAAAGTATATGCCATGTAATTTAGTGTCTGGTTTTGTGTTTTAAGCAGAATGCTCATTCTGTTTGTGTCTCTGCAGTGTACCAAAGGCTGTGATGCACTTCCTGGTCAACCATGTGAAGGACAGCTTACAGAGCGAGTTGGTGGGACAGCTGTATAAACCCGCCCTGCTTGACGACCTCCTCACAGAGTCAGAGGACATGGCCCAGCGCCGCAATGAGGCCGCAGATATGCTGAAGGTAGCGGCAGTTATAAGAATGTATATTAATAGTAATAATGTATATTAATGTAAAAATATTTTGTAATGTAGAGTAGCCATTATTAATATAATAATACCACTAATAATTTGTTTAATAATACATAATAATATTAATTAATATTTAAGAATAGTTATTATTGTTATTATTATTATTAATAATAATAATAATAATAATAATAACATAAAATTTAATGTTTAGTAATGTAGCCTTTACATTAATATTAATAATAGTACTAGTAATGTATTATTAAACAATATTAATGTAATAATATTTAATAATGTATATTGAAGTAATATGTGCAGTAACAATGCCTTAACAATGATATTAATTATTTGTTAACCATAATAATAATAATAATAATCATAATTATAATAATACTTATTATTTAATACTTTTAGTGTGTGTATATATATAATTAGTAATTTGCATGAATATTAATGCATCATTTATGATTAAATAGTATTAAATAATATAATAGTATATAATTAATGTATATTAATATGTCTTGTAATGCAGCGTAGTCTTAACAGTAATGTTTATTGTTAATAATATTTTATTTAATAATTATTGTATACATAATTAGTAATATAATGTATATTAACATTACAATGTTTTGTAATGCAGAGTAGCCTTTACATCAACTAATTATTAATTTAATAATATCATTATAATTTATTTTTTAATATTACATAAAAATAAATAATTATTTAATAAGTTGTTGTTATTAATAATTTACGTTAATTTAACATGTTTAGTAATGTAGCCTTTACATTCATAATACTAAAATAAATATTATAATAATAATAATAATAGTGATTTATTATTAAACAATAAAACAATTAATCTTAATGTAATATAAATGAATAAAGTATAATTAGTAATATTAATGTATATTACAGTAAAATGTGCGGTAATGGAGAGTAGACTTTACGATAATATTGTTAATATTAAAAATACTTTTAATAATAATTATCATTTAATAGTTATAGTATATATAGAATTAGTAATAATAATGTATATTAATGTAAAAAAAAAAAAGTTTTGTAATGCAGAATAACCTTAAATTAATGTTAAATGTTAAATTAATAACAACATCAGTTGTTATTAATTTAATAATACCACTAGTCATTTCTTTTTTTTAATGTTACAAAATAATATAAAAAAAAATTAATAATATTATTGCTATTAGCGATATACATTAATTTGAATAATTAATTATTAATAATGTAGTAAATTTTAGTAATGTAGTCTTTACATTAATAATGCAAATATTAATATAATAATAATAATAATAATAATAATAATAGTAATTTGTTATAAAACAATATTAATGTAATAATAATTCATAATGTAATAATTCATTATTTAGTAATAATAATGTATATTAAAGTAAAATGTATAGTAATGGAGAGTAGACTCCATTACTATTATTAATTTATTATTATTATTATTTAATAGTTATAGCGTATATATATAATTAGAAGTAATAATGTATATTAACTTAAAATGTTTAGTAACACAAAGTAGCCTTTACTTAAATATTAATTATTCATTTAATAATGCTACAAATAATGCATAATTGTTTAATAATAAGTAATAGTGTAATAATTAATATGATTTAATATTATATAATTAGTAATTCATATTAAAGTAGAATCTGTAGTAATGGAGAGTAGTAATATATAATATAATAATTTATATTAATAATAATAATAATAATAATGTACTAACTTTGCTTGAAACACAATGTAGCCTTTACACGAATATTAATTATTCATTTAATAATGATTTAATATTATATAATTAGTCATTTAATGTAAAATGTGTAGTAATGCAGAGTAGCCTTTGTAGTAATGTCCATTGTTAATTATCATTTATTATTATTTAATAATTATAGTGTGTATGTATAATTAGTAATAATAAAGTATATAAATGTGTAAATGTTTAAATTAATTTAAAATTAATGTAACGTTTAAATTAATTTAATAATGCTACAAATATTTAAGATTAAATAATAGTATTAAATAATCATTTTATAACATTATTACTATGTAATGTATGTTAATGTAAAATGTAAAGCAGAGTTGCCTTTATATTAATAGTAATAGTTGTGTAAATTTATTAATTATATCATCATATATAATTTGTAATAATGCATAGTGATGATAATGTTGGTAAATACATTTAATATTAATATAAAGGCTAGTTTATACTTTTTATTATTTTATTTTTTAAGCCTTTTTTTAAAACTCGTATCCTCTCCTCTACTATATATAATTTTTTAATAGTAATGCGTTGTTGTGATAATGTATTGTCATGAAAAAAGGATTATTAATAGAGTGTCCTTTCCATTAATATTATTCATTCATTAATGTTTTTTTTTTTTTATGATCTATTATTAAATAATCGTATTACATGGTTAACTATTACAGTAATTACTTTATTGTTTTTATTTTAAATAATCTACAACTAATATTAATGTGGAGGCAAATTTAAACTTTTTTTTTTTTTTCTCAAGAATTTTATAGCATTTCAACTCTTTTAAAACTCTTATCCTCTCCTCTTCCCACAGGCCTTGCAGAAAGCCAGTCACGTGATCGCCGAGATCCGAGAAACGCACCTGTGGTGAAGTCCTGCTGATGTACAGCCCCTCTCCCTTTCACTTGAACCCCGCAGTCTGCGTCAGTTGTCTCTCTTTTCTGTCTGGATTTCACAGACAGCCAACTTAAAAAATGCACTGGTGTCAGTTAGTGTGTATTGAATATAGTTTTATGTACGCAACGGACTCTTCTTGAACTACATCGAGGGCAGCACTTATCACGTCACACCTGCACACTGTCCCATTCAGTGATTTCTTTCATGTATGTAAGCTACAATGTACGCTGCAGAAAATGTGTGTGGCCTGTTAAAGGACGTGTGTCTCTGAACTAGCCTAAATTAAAGGTAGTGACACAAACAGATCAATGGGTTTGTCATGATGTTGTGGCTTTCGATATTTCTGGATATTTGTGAAGGTGCACTCATCTCTTCAATACCTCAAATCTCTTTTGTGTAAATGTGTACAACTTTTAGGTGCACCAGGGTTGCCAGGTTTTCACAACAAAACCTTCCCAATTGCTAAAATACATGTTTTTTTTGGTCAAATTTGCATTCCAGGGCTAAGTATTACGTTATTGGGGTCGCTTCAACCCACATGGAAAAACAACCAGTTTAACGTGTTAAAATAGCCCAGTTTCACAAAAAAACGCAGACTTGGCAACACTGAGGTGCACCTTTAATTTTAGGGTTTTGTTAATTATTACATTTTTGGTCTTATAAAATGAATGGTGAGGGAAACATTGAGATTAATATAGTTTAATCCAATGTTGGTGTTTTTGTCTGTACGTATATCC
Organism: Labeo calbasu; assembly: GCA_019740295.1. Taxonomy (NCBI): domain Eukaryota; kingdom Metazoa; phylum Chordata; class Actinopteri; order Cypriniformes; family Cyprinidae; genus Labeo; species Labeo calbasu. Next base: position 5,147 of record JAHKKF010511660.1, read on the forward strand.
ACCTTTTTCTTCAATGTGAGACTTTCGGTTAATTAAAGGGAAATAATAAGAATAAGAATAACGTGTGGTAAATGGTAAAACTGTTTGCTCTACAAACCAGTGTGTTTGTAATTATGAAAATACATTAAAATAATATAGTAAGACACCAATTTGCAATACCAGTCAGCAAAATAAGCTGTTCTGTACAGCTAAAAATAGCTGGATGCGGATGAGACCGGAAGCCACACCCATAAAATTTACAAATGTCCCGCCCACTCTTACGAGAAGAAAAAGGTGGGTAATTTTCACACATATCAGTTTATAGGGTGCACTACAATATTCTAAACTATTTACTGTTATATATTAATAATATAATATGCTGCTGATTAAATATATTTTATTTTATTAATATAATTAATATTAATTGAGTACACTGAAACTTAACAGTAAATGCTAACGTTTATTCATCGCACAAATACGCAAGACTCTGCAAAGCAAAAATGTACAGCCAAAGCATTTTTGTATGTTCATAATAATGACTTTTAAAATATCTTAATCAAACAAACAAAGCTAATGCAGGAGGACAGAAATTCCTCTCGTGTGCTGTCAACGTCTATCTCAGCCTTCCTCCCATCTTGCCTTTGCCGCGTCCTTTGGCACTAAGAGAGAGAAAAGCAAAGAGTTTAAAAATAGCTTGTGGCCTTAAATCTCAATATGGCTCAACACTCAAAGTGGTAAGTGAGATTCCAAGCTTGTGATTTATACCTCTGGTGATCTTGGACGCGGGCAAGGAGTTGATTTATCTGTGAGAGACAGAAACATGACAGCTAAGCGCTAACAGAATACAGTGATAATGAACACAACCCGCCGTTTACCTCAGACCGAACTCCATCTGTTAAAAATGAACAGGATTTTGTTCAACTGTCAATTGCTGCAGAACTTTAAAAACTGGGTCTGACAGAAGCTCCGTAACGTCTCAAAAGCTACTTTAATCGTAAGTAAAGAAAGTTATCACTTACGTCGTATTTCTGGCGTCTCAGTCTCTCATTAAGATCGTATTTTTCTGCTTCCAGCTGCATCAACCACTGCCACAACTCAGTGGCTTTATCCCTGTAACGAAAGACACAAATATTAAGGTAAGTTCACACAAAACGCGTTCTAACGTTCCACTGCGTTATTTTTCAATTCTATTTCATCACCTTGTTGCAGTTACGTTCGAAAAACGCGTTTCAGAACGTTCTTTTCGCATACCTCTCGTTTTTAAACGCACGGAAAAACGTTAGTTGTTGTAATAGTAACTTTAGTTCTAAAAACGCGTCTGTGTTATTTTCTATTCTTTACTTTTTAAACGCAAGAACGAGTTAAGTGTGAATGGCACGTTATTGCAAATTATTTTAAATGTTTAACAGTGATAATGTAGTTTTAAGTTAGTGGCTCAATATTGATTAATGGAAAAGGTCAACCATTAACCAGCAACCAAAAAGAAAGAAAGAATAGAGAGCTATAAAATGAATTACTAATATACTTTCAAACGTACTTGTTTATCCACCTTATTTTTGCCATAAGAGTAAGCGCCAGGGTTGCCAAGTTTTCACAACAAAACCCGCCCAATTGTTACTCAAAACTAGCCCAAAAGCAGCCCAATCACATTTTGAGGTTCCCATTAAAAATCACGCTCTGTTACAAATCGCGTTTTTTTAGCCGGGTTCCCCTGGTCAAATTGGCATTCCAGGGGCTAAATATTAGGTTACTGGGGTTGCTTCAACCCACGGCAACAGTGTTAAAGTAGCCCAATTCTGCAGAAAACCTGCGTCTGGCAGTGTTGCCAAGTCTGCGGTTTTCCCACGGAATTGGGCCCCAAAAAACATGTATTTTACCTCCCGGAATGTAATTTTTACTAGGGGACCCCTCTCAAAACGCAACTGGGCTTGTTTTGAGTAGCAATTGGAACGGATTTTGTTGTGAAAACCTGGCAACCCTGGGGTCTGGCTTCCAGTTAACACATTGGTTTGTGGTGCAAAAAGTTTTAATGTTTATTTTTTTAGTTTTGCATTGAAGAATAAGTTGGATAGACATTATTCTCTAATATTCTAATTCTAAATTCTATTGTAGATACATAAAAATAATAATAAATGCTGTTAGTACGTAAGAAAAGGTGTTTTTATTAACAACACGATACCGATGCCAATAATATTCGGATAAAAAATCTCGTACTTGAGTTTGTCGTCACTCAGATGATCAACGCTCAGTGGTTTTCGGCGTTCAGCCAGGATCTTCTTCTTTTTCTCCCTTTCGGTCTGTTTCTTGGCACCTTTGCGTCCTTCACCCTTTCGTTCAGCAATAATTATAATATTAATGAAGGAATTTGCATTAAATGATCACGTAACTTCAAAATATTTTGACATTTACAGCCTTGAATATGGTAAACACTGACCCTTTGCTGTATGCCGCCATACTGATGGGTCATATTAGTGAGAGCTTTCTTCTTCTTGGCATCTTCATCCTGCTTCTTTCTCTGCTCTTCTTGCTCCTTCCTCTCTTTCTCTTCCTGTGAACAATTTAGATTGTAGGTTTCACCTTTATTATAAACCTGTGCCTCATTGTTTCACTTCAATGGCTGAGCAAAGAATCAGTTTGAAAAGTTTTGTAAAAATTACAAAAGTTTGACTATATAAAGAAGTGATTTAAAGGTGTAAATTCAGGACTAGTTTGGTGTCATGGGTGGAAAGGTGTTCCAGTAGACAGCTGGTGTAGTTTAGCAGGTGTTGTGTGGAAGATAGCAGGTGATGACAGGCAGAATGTGACAGGAACTCACGGCGAGTCTGGCCTGACGCTCTTTCTCTCTCTCCGCTCTCTCTCGCTGCTGCTCGGCTCTTTCGGCTCGCCGCTTATCCTGTTTAAACACATCAAACACATGTTTTGCATAAGTTTATGCACCCTCTTGCAGGATCTGTTGTCTTGTTTAAAACTAAAATTAGAAGTTCTGCCTCTCATTCATATTTAAAGTATATAAACCTATAAGAATTACAGACGTTTACATCAGCTATAAACATCGTTTATGAGGAAACACTCACAATTCTGTTGACCAGAGCAATGAGTTCCTCTTCATCTTTCTGTCTCTGGAGAAAATGAGCCTCTATAAGAGACTGTAGTTCTGCTAAATCCTTCTCTTGACGCTTTTTTTGGATGTCCTACAACACACACACACACAAAGGATACAGGTTACAGAGTTTGAAAGTGAGAGAGGTGTGTGTTTAAATAGAAAAGTTTACTATACTTACATCAAAATCTACTTTTTCTCCCTCTGGAATCTTAGGTGCTTGGATATTTGATAGATATCTGAAAATAAAACATTAAGCTATTTAAAAATGTTTATCTGGCTATATAAAGATACGTACGAGAACAACAGGACTTACTTTGGTTTGGACCTTGAGTCATCTACTATAATTGGAGAAAGAGATGTTTTTAACGGCATTGAAATAGAATAGTAACAAACAATTCCAAATAATCCACGAAATGTTATTCAAATAATAATTAGTACAGGCAGTATCTATTTTCTGAGTGCAAATATTCAAATTTGTACTTATTTAGATAATGTGTATACTAATTATATTTGGCGAAAACAATATATACAAATGTAAATGTATGTAAATAGTCACTAAAAAAATAAAAATTGTTACATTATAGTATTAAAATGTACAATACCTTCCTCCCTTTTATAAAGTGGGATAAAACACACAAACACAGAGACAAAAGATTTATAAGTGAAAATATGTTGCATTTTTATAATAATAAATCATGCAAATAAATAATCAAATTTGAAAGTTTTGCAAACTTCGGATTAAGAGACTGTTACTCACTGAACTCCCTCATCCATTACGTCTTCTGTGTCAGACATGACTATAAACTATTAAATGCAGGATGAATTAAGAAACAACAACATTTTGTTCGTTATTCCTATAAGGCAAGGATTCGTCAGAAGTAGATTTCCCTTGAAACTCTTACCTGGTTTGTGTGTGGACCTCCGAGAACACAGGAGCGTCTGTCTTTTAGACTGCAGTGTTCGAGCAGCGGGCCGCAGTCTCAAGGCTAACATACTAACACACCACGTGATCACAATGGCCTCTCATTGGTGTGCGCTGAAAGGCTCCGTCTATTGTTAGACTGTCAGATGCATTTCAGTGAAGTTCTAAAACCAAACATTCTCTTTGACCTGCTCACACTCAGCCTTGTTTTACCAGCCCATGAAACCCAATACATTCAAAGAAAGAAGCACACAGCTTGTCTCAAATGACAATGAGTGCAGTGCAGAAAACACACAGAGGCAATGTGTGCATGTATCATTAGTTTACTGTGTAAGCTTGCTTGACAATACAAGTTGTTGAGATCACTTACAGTTTGAACTAACTGTTAAATATCTGAAATGTTTTATTGATATTTTGAACTGTGCTATAGAACTACCAAAATGATTTATAATGTCTCGTCAGATGTAGTGTTCATAGCATGACTTTGAGACTCCAAGTGCAAAGCATATGAATAAAAGTCATAAGCAAAAGCGGTATTAGCAAAGCATGATCAAACACCTAAATCGCAACATGTTGTAAAGCATTACATCGTGAGTATTAAATTTAAGACGTCATCTATTTAGTAATATTTTTAATCAAGCCTAAAAATGCGGTCACATTTGGCGACTATTTGCGAGCAGAATCTACACGATCAGGAATTAGGGATAGTTCACCCAGAAATGATTTACTCACCCTCAAGCCATCCTAGGTGTATATGACTTTCATCTTTCAGACGAATACAATTGGAGTTATATTAAAAAATGTCCTGGCTCTTCCAAGCTTTATAATGGCAGTGAATGGGTGTTGAGATTTTAAAATCCAATAAAGTACATCCATCCATCATAAAAAGTTCTCTACACAGCTCCTGGTGGTTAATAAAGGCTTTATTTTAACTTTATAAACCGTAATCTTTATAAACCGCACATTCATAACCGGAGTAGGCCGTAGAATGGCGTATGAAGTAGGCGAACGCAGTGACGAACGTGGAAGTACATTGGAGAGAGCAAAACCACCTATCATGAATTAGAAGTACAAAACAAGGATTTGTGAAAAAAAAAAAAAATAATAAAATGTTGGAGGATTTCGACATAAGCCAAGAGGAGACTGGACTTCCTTTGCTGTAAACAAAACTTGGTTCTCGCAAGACTAGCATATTCTCACCGGAGCTTGTACTATGTCTACATCCAACGTTATCCGCTGGAACGCACAGGAAAAAACACACACGAAAATTTCAGACTCAGTGTGTCATCTGAAAGCTAAAATAAGCTATTTCATTAATGTATGGTTTGTTAGGATAGGACAATATGTGGCCGAGATACAACTATTTTGAAAACCTGGAATGTGAGGGTGCAAAAAAAACAAAATATTAAGAAAATCACCTTTAAGGTTGTCTAAATGAAGTTCTTAGCAATGCATATTAATAATCCAAAATTAAGTTTTGATATATTTACGGTAGGAAATGTACAAAATATATTCACGGAACATTACTTAATATACTAATGATTTTTGGCATAATAGCAAAATCGATCATTTTGACCCACACAATGTATTGTTGGCTATTGCTACAAATGTACCCGTGCTACTTGTGACTGGTTTTGTGGTCCAGGGTCACATATAAGTAGTAAGGTTTCACAAAATAAAACAGAGCAAATAAAGTGTAATGATATTAATAAAAACGTTCTTCCGTCAAACAATGTAGTTCCTCAGAAACAGTTGCGGTTTTAAAAAAGTGGTTGGCGAGCAACGTAAACAAAGGTGTATGTTTGTAGAGTAATTTACAACAGCTTAGAACGCAGCTCAACCAATCAGAATCAAGGACCAGAACTATTCGTTTTATAAAAAGTTTTACATTTGGATATTTTTCTTACACAAACGCATTGATTCACTTTAGAAGGCATTTATTAACACCCTGGAGCTGTATGGAGTGTTTTTATGATGGATGGATGCACTTTATTGGACTTAAAATCTCAACATCCATTTGTTACCATTATCAAGCTTGAAAGAGCCAGGACATTTTTTAATATAACTCTGATTGTATTCGTCTGAAAGAAGAAAGTCATATACACCTAGGATGGCTTGAGGGTGAATAAATCACAGGGTAATTTTCATTTTTGGGTGAACCTTTGAGAGCAAGATTTAATGGTTTTGCCGTGTTGACCAACAGAAAGCTCCTTGGTTTAAAAAAGTGACTTATGCATAAGCTGTGCTTCATACATCGCTACACTATTGATAAAAGACCATTTTTCTAATGCGACCACATCTATTAGTTCTAATGGTTACCGGTAGCTGTAATTGTATTATAATTGTTTAGCATTTTATTTTCAGATGTAATAAATGTGAAATATGAATCTTAAGGTGTTCCGGACAGCAGAAACATTTAGAAATAATGCTAAATGCAAATAATAAAATGCAGCTAACCATATAATCATGCATAGTTATGAGGGCTAAATAAAAATAAATAGGCTTGTCAATGTATAAAAGATAAGCGAAAAGACTTTTTCACTTAAACTTTTGCGTCCAATCAAATTCAAAAACAGTGTTATGGTGTAAATGCACCTGTCACTTGTTTTATACTATAGCCTACTTTAAAGGAGAAGTCCACTTCCAGAACAACAATTTACAAATAATTTACTCACCCCCTTGTCATCCAAGATGTTCATGTCTTTCTGTCTTCAGTCG
>JAHKKF010511661.1:0-47339 GCA_019740295.1 Labeo calbasu
TTTTTTTTTTAAAGTTTAATAAATGCAAGATGTTTCCAAAATCTATGAGTAACTGTGTTACATAATCATGATGTCAATATAATATTCGTGCATTTAGATTTTTGTCATAATCGAGCCGTCATACCCCATCCTTAACTTGGATCCAGACTATTCCTCTTATTGTCCCAAGTCAGTAAGTAAAAATAAAATCTTCAAGGACTTGTCAGATCAACAGTATGGCTCTGTACCTCTCTGGAGAACAGTGATTGAAGATGTCCTGAAATAGTCCAGCTGGTGAGTGCAAGACTGCGAGAGGGTCAAAAAAAAAAAGCTCAGACTATACATACATCCTATATCATATAAACACTATGCATAGACCCAAACAAATTGCAAAATTTCATAAAACGATATTAAAAAAAGGTTTAGATCTTTAACCAAGAGGTCAGAAGAATATCCATATGCTTCTTTAAAGGGGTTCGAATGAGACCGATTTGGTGGTGTTTCCATGGAAACATTTTACCAACCATTTATCTGAGGGAGAAACTGATCTAGATTTCGGAGTTGTGTGATATTTCCAAAGAAACAGAATATGTACTCTATTAGCATGCTTCACTTTTTTAATCCTAGGTCCAATATAGAGTGTTTCAAGTTCTGTAGGGGTTAATTAGAGATACACACACACTAAAGCAAAGCTCTCTTCTTCTCGCTCCAATGTAGGTCATCTAACCTGACCTATATCAACTCTTGTCCAATGACTTTATATGCTGTAGGAGGAGCAAGGGAATCGTGTAAGTGCTATTTTCAGGAACAATATTCATGGCTATCATCAATCTCTGGCACGACTGTAAAGTCACCTCATCTTCTTCTTGGAAACTCAGTGTTTTAACACTTCGCTGCTCTGTGAACCGACTTCATTAGCTCCCAGCCTTACACCTCCAGCAGATGCCAAGAAAAGAGAACTGATACCATTACAGCACAGAGCTGCATCTCCTCTCTTTAATCTTGGTAGGGTAGGAGGCAGGAGATGCAGCCGTGTTCCAGAGAAATAAAGGGCAATGGATTTACTGTCTGTTTGTCTTACTCTACAGTATATTGCCAAAGGGTGGAGGAGGCACGGACTGTGTGGGACTGACAGAGATGTGGGGAGCTGCTTCTAGTATTTTCGTAGCTTATGATGTGAATATTTTGGACTGTGAATATTTAAAGTTACGTTATATAATTGGTTTGGACCATGGTGTTCTCTTTTCAATCGTTCTCTTAACTGCAAAGCTAAATCAGGTATCTCTGATCACATTGGTAACAGGTGTCAGGAAAATGAGAGTAATGGCGGTGTAAACGTCAGCATTAAACAAAATATTTGAAACGAGCAAAGACCTGTGAGTGGCAGCGTCAGAGTGATGATGCTCCCGCGCTTTCTCTCTCTCTCTTTCTCTCTCACGCGCGCTATCTCTCTCTCTCTCTGTCCTCCCACCCTACGACTCTGAATTATAAGGATAGTTGGAGGAGAGGCGTATTCGTCCAAGGCATTTTGCCCTGAGAGGAGGTTTACGCTCTGTTGCACTTACACAAGACGAGATCACGTTTATAAGCGTCTGTAATTGCGCGTCATGGATTGTCATATCGTAAGTACAGACCACTTTAATTGCTGTTTTGTTGAAAGGGTAGAATTAATAAATACATTCAATTAAATTGAATCGGTTTGATAGCAAACTGAGACATGCTCTAACTTTTTCTTCACTTGTTTAGGAACAAGAAAAGCTGGACGTATATATACTTGTTTTTTGTATTTCAAAACTTTATGTCAGCGGTAAATTCCATGTGTAGTAAATTTAGGAACTATTTATGGATTCATGTCTTCAGATGCGTGTTTTGTGCTCGTCATCAGTTCACACTGTTTAACCGTTCGCCAGAATATGCGAGTAAGCTTTATACAGTTTTATGCTTTAGCCATTAGAGTTGATTTACTTGTCTGTATTATTAATATTAACAGTTTTATAAGTATGAATAAGATTATTAAAATATACAGTCCACAAACTGTAAACGGTAGAAACTTAAAATCTAAAAAAAATGCGCACCGACAAATTAGTAGCCTAATAAACTTGGACTCTTGGCGGCGCTATATACAGCATAAATATGTTCATTAATAACTTAATATTAAAGGTGCAATGTGTACTATTAAGGAAGATCTACTGACAGAAATGCAATATAATCTGTTTTCAGAGGTGTATAAACCGAATGTTTTTGTTACCTTAGAATGAACAATTTCTATCTTCATACACCACGGGTTCCCTTACATTGAAATTGCTGTTTTGCGCTGCCATGTTTTGGACAAATTGCTCTATAGAGTTTGTTTCGTCACTATATTGTTCTTATGAATAAAACACTGATGCAATGAGGAACACGTAACAACCCAGCAGGCTCTGGACGTCAGAATAATGTCAGGTTGACGTTGGACCCCAACGTTGGATAGACTTTGCATTTTGGTTGAGAATGAAAATCGGGTTGACGTCAGTATTTGACGTCAGTTTGATGTTGACTTAACATTGGACACAACCTAAAAACAACAAAATATCAACATCAGTTGATGTCAGTATTGGACATCAAATTAATGTTAATATTAGACGCTGAACTGATATTGAATTTTGACCATTTCACTGACGTCAAATACTGACGTCAACCCGATTTTCATTCTCAACCAAAATGCAAATGAAAAATGTAACCAAATATCAATGTCTTATGACATTGTCTGCCTGTTGGAAATAATATTCGCAATAATATATCCACTTGTTTCTTCCCATAGAAGTGGGCGTGGCCATTTGTAAATTGTATGGGTTTGGCTTCCAGTCCCATCCACGTCCAGCTATTTTTAGCTGTACAAAACGGCTCGTTTTGCTGCAAGATATTCCAAATTGGAGAGTCTCATCAAATTATGTATTATCTTAATTATGAGCACACTGGTTTGTAGTGCAAACAGTTTTACCATGTTGCCATTCTTCTCGTTATTTCCCTGTAGCGGATAATGAACCGGAAGTCTCACCCATAGGCTTACTTCCGCGTTAAGGAAAAACGTGGATAGGTTTACTGAATAACTAAGTAAATATAATTCTTTAATTTACCAATGGCTGCTCTCTGTTGTCTCAGACGACCACATCTTTGTCAGCCACCATAGCTTTTCTATGTTTAATTCACAACCTCACCAGGAGATGGCGCTTAAAAATGTCACCTAAAGCCAATAAAGAGTGTAGGGCGTGGCTACAATCCCTAAATGGATAAAGCATCTAAATGTATGTGGATTTTTACTTTAGTATTCCATGTTTGGTCCTTGCTGGGTTTATGAGGACATTTGTATATTTAAAAATCAATCAGCTTCAGCAGCCTTTAGTGGCCAATTGCCACAAATCTATATAAATATGAACAAACATGTGAGCTTATGGGCTTAAAGGGTCCTTGTGCTGGTATCCCAGTTATTTCTGCTTGCTCTTTGTTTGTTATGCATATCCAAAAAGATTGGACATATGTATCATTTAAATAGACTGATTTAGACATAGGAAAGGTTTGTGACTGCGCAGTTTCATTAGGTGAGGTGATCCATGGGTAAGCACACTAAGCCTCAGAGGCAGCAGTAAAATGAACAGATGCTTATTTTTAGGGGGATTGTGGAACGCCTCTGCCTGTGGCCACATATGAGCATGTTGGCAAAAGGCTTGGTTAATATGAAAAGAGGCTGATTCTTAGTTCAAAAGTGGGTGGACACGCTCCTACCAGGGTTTTACAATGGACTTCTGCACATCACCCTCACACAAGCAGTTTAAAGACCGCCAACCAGCCTCTTCCAAGCCATTTTACATATGCTAAGTTGTTGTGGTGAGAGAAACCATGTGGTTTCACAGCTTCAGGAAGACTTAATGAGACAAATAACATCACATCCCACTACACACACTGCTTGATGATGTGTGCTGACATGCTCCACAGAGCGCAGAAAGCTGGCTACAGTTGGTCTTTGTAGAGTCTGGGTGGTTGCGTCAGTTCATTTTGTTTTCATTAGGTACAGGTAATAGATTTACCTGGCTTACACTCTTGAAAAAAATAAGGGTTCCCCATGGTTTGAAGAACTTTGAAACCAAAAAGTTCTTTAGATTTTAGAATTTTTTACTCAAGGTTCTTTTGTGAACCCAAAATGGTTCTTCCATGGCATTGCTACAGAAAACCTTCTTATTTTTAAAAGTGCAATGAAGAAGAGAAGCATTCACAGTTGGAAAGACTCTGTTTCTGTGGAGCTGATTGGTAATGATTCATTGTAAGGCTTAAATGGGCAGGACATCCATCTTGCTAAACCCACTATGGTGGTATATAAGATCTTAGAGGATAGTCTGAATCATTCTGAGCAAGAGTAAAATCAATACGAAGTACATCCAGTGTCTGTTTTGCTAAATATATAATTTATCATCCATCATTCAGGAGGAATGCAACCAGCCACAGGAGGAAGAGGACATCATGGACATCCCATTGGATGACCCAGAGGCCAATAAGGCGGCCGCCAAAATCCAGGCCGGCTTCCGTGGTCATATGACCCGGAAGAAGATGAAACCCGGTGAAAAGCCCAATGAGGAGGTGAGCAGCAGTGGTGAGGCCCTCAACGGGAGCCAAGGGGACTCAGGTCAGTCACTGTCCCCAACAGTCATAGTGAATACAAGAGCTAGACTCAACACCCGTCCCACATGGTGCAGAGGCCACCCGCTATTTTGATCCAATTCAGTTTGGCAAGACATTTAAAAATGCTCAAAGAATTTGGCTTTGAGATCTGAAGTAAACAACCACAGCTTTGAACTTTAATGAGAGTTCAAGAGCGTGTTGAGCGTGTTTTTCTGTACTGTGCACTGAAGATTTACAATTTAAAAAGTAAATATTGCGCCCATTACGGAAAATGAGCCACGAAAGAACTCCAAAATGAAACAAAATGAAAAATCCATCAATTATGTTTAATGAGTCATGTCTTTATACTGAGTAAACATAATAAGACATGCTCATAAGTGCTTTTTAATTACCCTCCGAGTGCTTTGGATAAGTATTTTCTTAATTAAGTAATTATTAATGAGCACATCTATCATTTTCCCTGATTGTTAAAAGATTGAAAAGCCATTTAACAATTTACAGACAGACAACGGAGTCCACAGAGTCACTCTGTAGTCTAATATCTCAGTTTGTTGAGACACAGATCTCTCAAATTTAATTTCGTTCGTGGGTGGTTTAAGCCTCCACAATTCCAGGACTCAATATTAAAGCCTCGCGCAGATTTATCCCCCCTTTCAATTTTCTTTCGGGTGACGTGTGTTGTTCTCCACAAAATTGCTTCTGGAGAAGCTGGAAAACTGTTTCCCTCAACTCAGTATGTATGCAAATGATTCTCGAGCGGTTGATCCCAGGAGATTCTACTTGGAAGCAACAAATAGGCCAGTCGTTACGTTAATGTTCTCACACCAAAGCTTCCATTTGAGCTACCTTTATCGGTGTCGTCCTTTGAGGACAAACCGAGCAGATCTGGTCATTTGATGCGGAAAGTGGGGCAAGCAATGAGAATCAAGGTGTCCTTCCATCCTCCAGCCCGGGCCCAAATATCTCTCCTTCAGCTGTGCTGTGCCGCTCCACTCTACCCCACCTCTGTGCCGAATTTAGGCCTTTCCCAAGCAACATCAACCCAGTTCTCAGTTGCTAAGCATTTTATGTATGGAAGTGTTATTTTTATCCTCAGGTGCATCTGCATCGCTGAAACGAGGCTGTGCTCCGTTTTACTCGGACAAAAATAAAAGATCGACTCATATTCTGGCAAATCAATCAATAAGTAATGCTCTGTCGCATACAGTATATTTTGTGAAGAATGCCAATGTAGCTATCAACCACTGCAATATACTATTTAGTTTTACTCATTATTTTTGTCTTGTTCCAATACGAATATCTAAACCTTCTTAAATCAAGGACGTAAAATATTAAGTTGTGTTTTGTAAAAAATGTATCAAAATTAAATGGGTTCATGCCTTAAACAGTGTAATTTTAGTGTCATTGACATGCTGTTGTAGTTTTTGTTAATGTTTTGAATGAGATTATTATATTTTATTGTATTATTTTTTTATTATTTTGAATTAGACTTGGTACTATAGTTTCTGTTTGTATTTACATTTATTTAAAAGTCAAAAGTTTTTGAATAGTAAGATTTTTAATGTTTTCTGCTCACCAAGGCTGCATTTATTTGATCCAAAGTACTGCAAAACAGTACAATTTTGAAGTATTTTTAATATTTAAAATAGTAATTGTATATTTTAATATATTTTAAAATGTAATTTATTCCTGTGATTTCAAAGCTGAATTTTTAGCATCATTACTTCAGTCAATGATCCTTCAGAAATCATTCTAATATTTAGATTTGCTGCTCAAACATTTATTATTATTATTATGTTGAAAACTGCTGAGTAGATTTTTTTCAGGTTTCTTTGATGAATTGAAAGTTCAGAAGAACAGCATTTATCTGAAATAGAAATCTTCTGTAACATTAGAAATGTCTTTATAATTATTTTTGATCAATTTAAAGCATCCTTGCTAAACAAAAGTATTAATTTCTTTAAAAAAAAAAAAAAAATACTGACTCCAAGCTTTTGAATGGTATAGTGCGTAATGTTACGATATCTTTTTATTTCAGACAAATGTTGATTTTTGGATCTTTCTATTCATCAAAGAATCTTGAAAAACTTTATTCAGCTGTTTTAAATATTGATAATAATATTAATAATAATAAATATTAATAATAAGAAAAACAAAATGTGTTAGCACATTAAAATGATTTCTGAAGGATCATGTGACACTGAAGACTGGAGTACTGATGTCAAAAATGTGCTTTGATCACAGGAATAAATTACCTTTTAAACAGTAAAAATATCTCACAATATTACTGCTTTTGCTGTATTTTGAATCAAATAAATGCAGGCTTGGTGAGCAGAAGAGACTTCTTTAAAACATTAAAAACCTACTATCCAAAACTGGCAGTGTATTTTATTATTGTATAATTTTGAATTAGATTAATATTATATTTTCTGTTTTTATTTAAATTTATTTGTTTGTTTGTTTTTTTGTATTTTTTTTAAATATGCCTGTATAGTTTTTATTTAATTTTAGTTTTTGGGTTTCGTTTATTTAGTTTTTGTGATTTAGTGCTTCAACAAAAATGAACTTTTTATATTATTTCAGATATTGTTTCTTTTATTTCAAGTAATAAAAAAGTTTTTATAGTTTTATACAGTTTTCCCTTAAAATTGAGTTTATTTTTCATACCCCATTGTCAGATATTTCTTCTGAATATTCTTTTAGATAATTTTCATGAATTTTAAATATTTGTAATTTGAAAACAAAACAAAAATAGTAAGAAAATCCGTTTTACAGCGGGTGATGTTACATCATCGCCTTGTAACTTCGTAGTTAACTAGACAGCTGTTTGTTGCCAAACTGAAGTACAGTAAATCTAAAAAACGTGTGCATTTTGCAAGCAGGGGGATCAGACGGAGTAGAGACAGACGCCACATCTGGACCAGAGCAGTGAAGACCCTTCTCAAGGTGGACGGCTTATAGGACGCTTTCTCCAGGGATTTTTTTGTGTCCAAAAAGTAGTAAAATTAGGCTGGATATGTCATCTGATATGTGAACTCTTTCTCTATTTTCTGCTTCTTATCCAGTCCGGGTGAATATCTGCTCCAGCATGCTTTTGCATCCCACAAAAGGCATCTGTATACTGTATATCTAATATTTGTATAAATCGGAAAAACGGATGGCGTAGAAATTAACACAGGCTTCTTTAATCAGACAGTCAAGTAGACTTAATGCATCATGATTTGAGTTTTATCATTTTTGTTGCTTGATATTCCTTTCCTGTGGTAGTAAGTTTATGATTGCCTTGATTTGACTATGTAGCCACTATCACAATAAGATGTGAAATTTGTTTATGTTCATGAAATAGAATGTTATCAGTTGTTTATAATCGTGTTGACTGATTGATTTGTTTGGTTTGCTACTATAATATGTTAAAAATGAAATCAGAGCTTCCAAAGCAGCATATGGCATGGCAAGATCGACTTTAATTTATTTCATTCTGTTTAATTTGTCAAATTATTGATACTAAGGTAGTGCATATCATTAGAAATATAGAAATTGAGTTACTGAGTGATAGCCAAGATCACCTTGCATGTTGATATCAGCATCAAGCTCTGTATCAGTTGAAAAGCAAATAAAAACTCAGAAATGTCTGTTGCCGGCATTGAAAATGATTTTGTGCAGTCAGGGGGTGATCATTAGTCTTTTGAAGGAGTTCAATAACAAACAGGCAGTTATATATAAATGCAGCAGAAATTGAAATATTAACCTACACATCAGTCTCATTAGTCCTGCTGGAGCTTCTCACTGGAGGGCTCACAGCTGGAAGGCTGTGCTAATGAGACCTGGACAGTCATTTATCAAGGTCAAATTGCCACATGCCCTGCGCTATACTCACTATCGCCTGGCGAAACAGCATTTAGTCCTGTAATAGCATTAACTGTTTTCGAATCTGTTCCAGTGTGTAGTTTTTCTGATAAACGTGCATGTGGCAGAGCTATAATGAAAGAAATCTCAGAGAAATATTGTTTGAGAACATCACTTATAATACGTATAATAAGTAAACAGACAGTATGTGAGGAATTGATCCTTTGAAAAGACCCCCCCTCGTCCGACAAGCCACGCTGCTCTCACACTACACATGATGAAAAATACATCACGGAGCAAAGAGGAAACTGACAATGCGTCGACAGACAAGACAGAGCTGGTTATTTTAGGTATGACATAGTCTCAGCTTTCAAATTTTCATTTTTGTCATGTTTGTCAGTCGGCCTGTTTGCGAAGAGTCAATTAACTCTTAACAGGGAGTTTGATTGACAGGTGATCTGACCAGTCATAACGGTGAATCTGCCATTTTGTCCGACAAACAAGCAGACAGGAGAGTAGATTAACGTCAGTGGACTTTTTTCCACGGTTTAAACCTTCTGTTCAGGTTTATTCTGTGGTGTAACTAGTAAAGAGAAAGAGATTATCAATTGATGTGCTTGAACTGTGGTGCTACAGCGATCTGTCACAACACATTAAAGAGCCACAAAACGGCATTTATTGTTTAAATTTCTTTGAAAAATTACATTTTAAAGCGGAGACCTTGTTTTATATCAGAAGTAACCTGCTCTGTCTTGTCTGTCGGCATGTTGTCAGTTTCCTCTGTCTTCCACGATGTATGTTTTACTGCGTTAGAACATGATGTGCAGTGTAAGAGTGGCACTGTTTGTCAGACATAGCAACAGTAACTAATGACCCTTTGCAAAAATAACTGATATAATAATTGGCGATTCGCAAAAACCCGCCCGCCTAAGTGTTGCTATGTCCAACAAACAAGCTTACTTCTGGTATGAAACAAGGTTTCAGCTTTAAAATGTCATTTTTTAAGAAATTCAAACAATAAATACCGTTTTGTGGCTCTTTAATATTATGACAGATCACTGTATTGCCTTATTAGATCAATCAACACGTGAACCGATCGTCTTTTCTTATTTATTTAAAGCATGAAATAAACATGAATGAACATCAGAACATATTTTATTTTAACAATGTCAATACACACAATTTTTCAATTTTAAAGGAGAAGTCCACTTCCAAAACAAAGATTCACATATAATGTACTCACCCCCTTGTCATCCAAAATGTTCATGTCTTTCTTTTTTCAGCCGTAAAAATTTTTTTGAGGAAAACATTTAAGCATTTTTCTTCATATAATGGACTGATATGGTGCCCCGATTTTGAATTTCCAAAATGTAATTTAAATGCGGCTTTAAACGATCCCAAATGCGGTTGTAAACAATCCCAGCCAAGGAAAAAGAGTCTTACCTAGCGAAACGGTTGGTTATTTTCATTTTAAAACAATACAATTTAAATACTTTTTATTTTCAAACGCTCGTCTTGCCTTGCTCTCGTCGGACTCTGTGTATTCTGGCTCAAGACAGTTAGGGTATGTAGAAAAACTCCAATCGTATTTTCTCCCTTAAATTCAAAAATCATTTCAAGATCATCCTACATCGCTGCAGAAGTACCGACACAGTCTTTGCAAAGTAAACATGCACAGAAGATTAAACACCCTTAAAAAAAAAAAAAAAAAGGTAAAACAGCGATATAGGACGATTTTGAAGTTGAAGGAGAACATGAGATGGGAGTTTTTCGACATATCCTAATTGACCCGGAACAAAAACAGTTTAGGCAAAGTGAGACAAGACGAGTGTTTGACATTAAGAAGTATATAAATTGTATTATTTTTATAAAAATAACCGATCATTACGCTAGAAAAACCGATCGTTATGAATAAAAATACTGAAATGTTTTCCTCAAAAAACATAATTTCTTTATGACTGAAGAAAGAAAGACATGAACATCTTGGATGACAATGGGGTGAGCACATTAAATGTGAATCTTTGTTTTAGAAGTGGACTTCTCCTTTAAGCCTAATCTACGCGTGATTGGTCAGATCGCCCATCAATCAAGCTGTTTGCCAAGGGTCAGTTGTGATTATACTCAAAACCAAACACCATCCCAACATGCATTTAAAAAATAAAAGCATGATAAAAAAAAGTCAGACAACTATGATGTTATGGCAAGTAATAAATAAATAAAACATATATAAATAAATCTATAGACCAATTGATGACGATGACGTTTTTTGTGGCAAAGCCTTATCTGGTGGCAGAAAATTACAGTTTTCAAGTAGCAGTCTATAGAAGCCATGGAATAAAATAATAAAGAAAGGTTAATTTGAGTTTATATTTCAAAATTCTGGCTGTATTCTCACAATTTTGAGATTATATCTTACAGTTCTGATAAGAAAAATCAACTCATCATTCTCTCTTTTCCCCTTGGCTCAGAAACAAGAGTTTATATCTCATGCTTCTGGCTTTCCCTGCTAAAATAAATTAATAAAAAAAACAACTAAAACCAGAGGGGTTTTAGAGGGGTTACAGCCACTTCCTTTAAAACCAGCTAAAACCAGCTAAGACCAGCCAACCACTTTAGGCTGGTTTTAGCTGGGTTTTTTAGCAGTCTTTTTCCTCAGAATTAACAAACTCGCTATTGTTGAGTTAAATCGAGAAAGTCTGAACTAGGAGATATAAACTTGCGTTTGTGAGAAACACAGTCAGAATTGTGAGATAAACCTGGTGAAAAAAAAAAAACAGCTGGTTGGCTGGTTTTAGCTGGTCATCCAGCCTGGTCTTAGCTGGTCAGCGGGCTGGTTTTAGAGAGGTTTTGGCCACTTCCTTAGCTGGTCAAGCTGGTCTTAGCTGATCAGGCTGAGAGACCAGCTGAAACAACAAGCTAAAACCAGCTTGGCCAGCCTAGCCAAGGCTGGGAGACCAGCTAAAACTATCTTAAACCAGCCAACTATCTTTTTTTTTAGCAGGAAATTAGATAAATGTTTGATAAATGTTATGTGAAATGTTAAGGTTTAAATAATATTTCATGCTGTAACTGTAGGGCTAATATAATATGGCCACTATGAACTGCATATGTGAATATTTTGTAGACCTGTTGTTTAAATCAAATTTATGCTTTAAAAGTATTGTAATCATAGCAGGTTTCATCTATAGTCTGTCCGTTTAAATGTCTGCGTTTAGTTTCAAATGGCATCTTTGATGACAGTATCCTATAAAAATGATTTGCATTCCAATTCTGACATCCAAAGGCACAACAATACATTTTTGTCTTACTCCATGGATTTTACCCGTTTCCCTCCCTCCAGTGTTTTTCTGCCACCACAACGCGCACACAGCTGCAAGTGATGCAACTGCATTCTTAAAAATAAAGGTGCTTAAAAGGTTCTTCACAGCAATGCCATAGAAGAACCATTTTGGGTTCCACAAAGAATCATTCAGTCAAAGGTTCTTTAAAGAACCATCTCTTACTCACATTTTTATAATCTGAAGAATCTTCTTTCACCACAAAGAACCTTTTGTAAAACAGAAAGGTTCTTTATGGAACCATTTAGACAAAAAAAGATTCTTCTATGGCATCGTGAAGCACCTTTATTTTTAAGAGTGTGTGACGTCTACTCCAATTCGGTCTATACTGGAGCTTTAAAATGGAATCTGCAGTACAGTAAAACTAGTAAAGTATCAGTGTCAGAATTAACCAGAATCACTGAATACCCAATTTGGTCCATTTCAAACACAAAGCTATATGAGTTTAAGTCTTCTGATGTTGTACAGTAGCTGTTGGTGAGAAGTGGACTAAATACATTATCAACCGATTCATTATTCATTAATATAAATTTATTGTTCACTAATTCATTATTTATTGATTTGAACCAAATTTTTTTCAGTCAGTGAGAACCAGATCTTGTTTCGCAAACCAATCACTTCAATTTCAGAGTGTTTGCCACACAAAACTATCAAATGACTTCAGATATAGAGTGCATGAGTTGTATGAACCATTTTTATAATACTTCTATGTTGCTTTTGTGTCCTTGGAGCTCAAAATCTACAATATCCGTTGAATGTAAGCTAAAACAATATCTGCTTTCATGTTCCACAGAGCTCATACAGGTTTGAAATGCCACGAGGGTGAATAAATGACAAAATTAGCATCTTTGGGTTAACTATCCCTTTAGGAATGAGACGTTTGAGAACAAAAAACATTAATCTATTTTCCCATGACAATACTAATCACTCAGCCATTACATTAAAAGCTGCACTTAATTAGACAGTGTACTGCAGTTTCTAATTAAAGACGGTACTCGGTTAATCTTTTTTCAACGGCGTCTCAGCTGACATACTATGGACATTTATTACACATGAATCACATTCCCCTGGTTAAACAAACGAGTGTGACTTCATAAATCCTGCTTTGAAGCTTTTTTGACGGATTATATTTGATGTTTTGTGGTCTAACCTTATGAAGCTGATTTCCGCAAATGTAGCGGCTTTCAATCCATTTTCGTGACTTTTAACATTTATAAACTTGGATAGGCAGGAGGAAAAACTGGACAAGATGTCCTCCGCACAGCAACAAAGACCTGCCATAATTGTCATTTTTTTGTGTGTGGCTCAACTTCTCTCCCGGGTGTGAAATGATCGTTGGAAGTCAGTCGCCCACGTTTCCTCCTCCGCACACAGGCCTCAGCTTTAGGGGGCTGCAATGTAACCTTCCCAGAATGAAGTCTGTCACTGGCTCCATGACTTACAGTCTCCTAACAGTACTTTTACAGGTTGCCTATGGCAACACAAAAGTGCCATAAGACGGTTAGTTTTCCTCTCAGACTGCTGTGCGTGTCCCATGATTCTTGCCCTCCGCAGACTGCTGCTGACGACGCCGTACTGCCGACCTGACAGCTGCCAGACGCCAAAAAACACTCAGCTAACCTGCAAAACACAGTCACATTATGTATTTTTAGACTGTAAATGATCGGATTACAGTTGAAAATGTGTCCGTGTGTGTTTTAACACGAAAAAGGAGAGTGGATTTGCATAAATGTGACAGCTGGTTCTGTTTTGCCTCATGGAAACATACTAAGTTAGCATTAGCCGCGGCTGGCTGCTACATCTGTAGAATCTCATAACATCTCAGACGTGGACTGATTCTGAATGAACTCTCCACATCTGAAATATCTGTTTTAATCACAACACTCTTTGAACCATTCAGCTTTTGCGCTTAATTGGCTCTTACGTATTTCACAAAAGCATTACATCAAAGCCTCCAGCAGAGGGAGCCTGTATATAACAGGTTTAGCAGGTTCTCACAAACAGATTCATGCTGCTTTTACGTTTATTTTATGTGCCTTTTTATAATAAAAGTTAAAATATAAAATGAATTTAATTTAATCAAAATATGAAACCATTACAACAATGAACAAAGCAATAAACTTACTAGGTCTAAAGATAAAATTAAAATGAAAAATGAATTCCTGATTAAATGATTGTAGATAAAAGTAAAATTATAGATTTTTTTAATCGTTTGTTTTAGTTTCCTGGTATAAACTCCAGTCCATGTGCAATATAGCTTGAAGAGGATTTTCTCCAGCGGAGACATGTGTGAGGATCTTTAATGCTTTCAGTGCACTATTGACCTTGGATGTTCCCACTGACTCTACTTGACAGATTTCTTCACAAGATGAGAGAGTCCGGCAGGACTTTTATCCTCCGGAGGACAAAGGCTAATGCCAAGCTTTGTGTGAGTATGTTTGTGTCTCAGAGCCCTATTAAAGCTTTGATCAGCTAGAACAGAGAAGACCCTTGAGGATAACAGACTGTATGTTCTGTGAAAAGCTTCTTCTTTCTGACATTCTTTGCCGTTTTGCATATATCATCTGCCCTTTTTACTGAGTGGGAGAGCGACATTTCAAAGTCAGATATGGGACAAATACAAAGTCTGGATCATTAATTGTAGCTCTACTAATTTGCGGTCTTGGCTTGGCATATGAAATGCCATCTGTTGTTTTTATTTAATTGTTTTCACTGTGTACTAAACAATTTGCTGTGTTTGCTACTAGTATCACCATTGCTCATAATTGAAAATGTGTTGAAAATTTACTCACCCACAGGCCATCCAACATGCATATGAGCTTGTTTGTTCATCAAAACAGATTTGGAGAAATTCAGCATTGCATCACTTGCTCACCAATGGAAACTCTGCAGTGAATGGGTGCTGTCAGAATGAGAGTCCAAACAGCTGATAAAACCATCACAAGTAATCCACACCACTCCAGTCCATCAATTAGCATCTAAGATGTAAGTTTACAAGATACAAATAAATTATTAAGACCTTTTTAATTTTAAACAGTTGCTTCAGGCTAAAATAAGAGCCAATAATCCACAATAATGCTTTCTCCACTGAAAAAATTAGCCACATCTGAATAAGGAGAAAAATATGCACTGTTCAAGTGAAAACAGTCCTAAAGGGTTCTAAACAAATATGTCAGTGGATTTTGCCTTAATGCTAGATTTTTTTTTTCTCGCAAAAATGCAGCTTTTCGCTTCACTTTCACAAGATGTGATGGAATGTGGATAACTTGTGGATTATTGAGATGGCTGCATTTATATTTTATAATGTTAAGAAAAAAAAAGAAAAAAATTCTTCTACATTCATACTGAATATTTGCTTCTGTCTGTGGGGGTGTGAGAAAACGTCCAGTCAGATGAGCACAGCATCAGCTGACCACTGCAGGACAATGACATCAGCTTCTAGATAGACATGTGATGGCTAGACTACAATTCCAGGCACATTTTTTTCTTTTCAGCAATGGAAATACCATGCTGTTACAACTTCAAACTGCAACTGCAAACTAAAATGAATAATTATATTTAAATAAAATTGTTATTGTTAAAATATATTTGTAATAAAATAATTAACTAATTAATACATTACATGGAAAATAATATTAAATACAAATATATATTTTTAAAATCGTATGACATTTATTATTAAAATAAATTAATTTGAAGTTAGCCATCTACAGTATATCCATTGTGAAGGTTCTCTATAGAAATTGTTCAAGTTCTTTGTGCACAAAGGCCTTTTTGCTGAAGACTGATGCCTTAGCAACCTGTACGTCCTCTTTTCAGCTGTTATGGCCTGGTGGTTCAAAGATATATGAGGCTTACAATGCGCTCATGTGGGAGGGCCTGGTAAGGGGCTGGTTGAGTAGAGAGCTGTTTTTTTGTGACAAAGCATGCATATTCAGCTTAAGCACTTGCCCTTGAGTAGTTGTATAGTAGTCTCATATTGTATATATCACGTTCTTCAAGTGTCAGAATTAGTCTTCCTCAAATTGGGGACTGGAAACTATGGACCAGTTGCATAAACTTAGCCTATGTGTTAAAACAGTGTCTTAAGAACTAGTCTGACCAACTAGTATTTAGCCAAGGGGTGATCAGCCTTATTTTTTGGATTGCTTTCAGAGATTAGCTGACTAACTTTTAAGACTAGTCTTAACCTTTTATGCAACTGGCCCCATATCTTTAAGTGTTTTTTTTTTTTTTTTTTTTTTTGTCTTATTTGCCTGATTGACTTAACTGCTACTAAATAAATGTCTATGCTGCAGTACCACCTCATTAGATTCTTAAAGCAATTTTTCTCAGCTGTATATGTGACCCTGGATCGATCTATCTATATCTATCTATCTATCTATCTATCTATCTATCTATCTATCTATCTATCTATCTATCTATCTATCATCTTTTATGTTTTTATGTTAAATAACTGGTTAATCTCAAGATTTGTAACCTTTACAAAGCAAAATGGGAGAACGTGTCTTTATATTGTATCAAGGTCGGAAATTAACGAGGGCTTATTGTGGCAAATGCACCAAAATTAACAAAAATACCATATAAATTCAAGAAAAAGGGGCAAAAAGTTAAACAACGTATTATGGTCGTCGCTATTAAAATGTCAATTCGCGGAATTACATTTAGATTCACTCACACTGCAGCATGTTGCTTTTACGCAATGCAGCGTTGAGCCCAATAACCAATCAAACGCATTTCTGTTGAACTTAGGAATGAATTGGCCAATCAGAAACGCTTGTCAGTTGGAACGCCGGTGCTGTTGAGTGCGAATTCCCTCATCATAAACAACAGAGCAGGTACGATGTAAATGAAGATTAATTGTGTAGCTTAAGTGATTATAAGGGCAGTTTTTGCATAATTGTGCTAGACTTGGCTAAGGTCATGTTTGTCTTTGAAGCCAAAATGTGATGTGCCCAAAACGAAACAAAAAACGTTTTATTGTTTCTATATCGATATTCATAATCATTACAATACAAAGAGAAATAATTTTCAATAATGATTTCTGAGCTCTTGTTTTTTACACGTATAATTTAGATACAATTTTAAAGTCGTTATTGACAACAGTTTAAAATACTGATTAAGCAAATTTAAGTATTTGATATTGAACATTAACGTAGTGTGGTTTTATAATAATAATGTGATTATAAAAATTGCCCTGACAAATTTAAAAAACGCCTACGGAAATCAATTCAAATATTGCCCCTTAATGGAGTAATTTCTGACCTTGATATGTGTGTTTATGTTTTATTTCACAAAGTTTTACTCCTCCTAGCACCTCCTTTTAGCCACCTGGGGTTCCCCTAGATCCCAGTTTGAAAACCCCTTGAACTAGAGCGCAAATTTTACTCTAATTTTGACAAAATTTGTCACTCCATCTTGCTATTGAGCAACACTTTGGGTGTGCTCTATCACACAAATATACTCAAATACATATCCTGTGTCATATGTGACTGCTCAGATCTGTCATGTAACCGCAATAACAACAAAAACACATGTCTCAAACCATCTCACGCTCATCCTAGTACTCTACTGCGGTGACAAGCACACACATGCACAAATGCACACACACAAAGGGCCCCTGAAAATAATCACTGTGGAGAACCTTATAAAGCGAGCACACACACACACACACACACACACGAGATCGCACATAGAGCTGTTGTTCAGGCTGGGGTCCTGAGAGCGGGGTTCAGAGCAGCCAGTGTCCCGTCTGGCAGGAAGCACTCTGCATTCTCAGCGACGTGCCTTGAGTGGACAAATCATGCTGATTGTGTGGGAGAGAAACCCAGTGCTGCTCCCAAGATGAAGGCAGAGAGGGAGGCATCATGCAAAGAGACAGCCGTTCCTTCACTGTTTCTTCTCCTATGGCTTTTCATCTTTTCTTTGGCAGGTAAGACAACATCATGACTTTTCTACTGTGCATGTTGAGGGAAAACTTTCTAAAGGAGAGGAAGAGAAAGTGTACGCCGTTGTCACTTTCACTTTTCAGTGTGTGTTTCGTTCGTGGGTGGCTGGATGACACATATCACAAATAGAGCGATCAGTCAAGTGAACTAATTAGGGCACTTGATGAAACTGTACTTCTGAAATGCTTTTAAATGTGTTTTGTTTTATTAGAAATGCTTTTTTTTAGTATGAATGTAAAGTAAGGAAATTAAAAGACAAATGGGATGATTATATCTCACAAACTTTAAAAAATTGCTAAATTATTTTTGTAACATTCTTTGGCATCTTGGATTTATTTGAAAAGCCGCATTTGTGCGTAAATTCAGGTACACAAGTGACAGGGAAGGGGACGAATGCAAGAGCATATCCTAACTAAAGCCTAGTCTTCCTTGGACAGCTTTGATTAGCAGAATCACTGGGCCCCAGTGTCTACATCCCCCCATCCACAAAAGAGCATGTCTCTTGCACTGCTGCCCCTGATTGGAGGAGAGGGAGGCTACAATCCAGACCTTTGTTAGCTCATCCTGGCAAGACCTCAACACTGAGAATTGTTGCCACAGCGATTGAGCCATGCCACGCTGACTCGCGCTGCCCTGGCAAAGCGGGCAAGGACATGTTGGCTCACTCAGGAGCAATAAACACAAAGCTGTTTACCAGCAGGTGTCATGCTGGAGAGTTGAGGCTATGTGTGTTTGTGGTTCACTCTGCAAAAATTGGCTGAAAATAAGAAATAATCACTTTAGTTAGGATATAAAAAATGACGACAAAGTATTTAGTTTAATAATGTACCATATTTTTTAATGACAAATATTTGGTACAGTTGAGGTCAAAAGTTTACACACACCTTCCAGAATCTGCAAAATGTTCATTATTTGACCAAAATAAGAGGGATCATACAAAATGTGTGTTTTTTTATATTTAGTACTGACCTGAATAAGATATTTCACATAAAAGATGTTTACATATAGTCCACAAGAGAAAATGATAGTTGAATTTATAAAAATGACCCCATTCAAAAGTTTACATACACTTGATTCTTAATACTGTATTGTTTGGTTTGTTTTTGTTTAGTGATAAGTGTCCCTTAATAGTGTCCTAAACAGTTAACTGCCTGCTTTTCTTCAGAAAAATCCTCCAGATGGAAAAACGATGCATTAAGAGCCGGGCGTGTAAACTTTTGAACAGAATGAAGATGTGTACATTTTTCTTATTTTGCCTTAATATAATATTTTTTTTCTTTTAGTTCTGCCTTTCAGAAGCTTCAGAAGATACTTACATGTTTCCCAGAAGACAAAATAAGTTACATTTCCCTGATCTTCAAATTCAAAAAGTTTTCACCCCCCGACTCTTAATGCATTGTGTTTCCTTCTGGAGCATCAGTGAGCATTTAAATCATCTGTAATAGTTGCATATGAGTCCTTCAGTTGTCTTCAGTGTGAAAAGATGGATCTCAAAATCCTACAGTCATTGTTGGAAATGGTTCAAATACACAAAAATGCTGAAAAACCAAAGAATTTGTGGGACATGAAGGAATTTTCTGAAGAACAGCAGGCAGTTTAAAGGGACTCATGAACAAAACGTGGACTCACTAAACAAAAAGCACAGCTCATTCAGGTAACAACACAGTATTAAGAATCAAGTGTATGTAAACTTTTGAACGGGTTCATTTTTATACATTTTATAAAACTATTATTTTCTCTTCTGGACTATATGTGAGCGTCTTTATGTGAAATATTTGATTCAGGTCAGTATTATTTGAATTTCTTAAGAATTGACAAAATTTAAAAGCTGAGACTTTGTTTCATACCTAAAGTAACCTGCTCTGTCTTTTTCTCTGTCTCAATTTCCCTTTGCTCCGCAATGTATTTCTCACTGCGTGAGAACATGTGTGGTGTGACCATCGTTTAGTGGACACAGCAACAGTAACGAAAGCATTGTGAAGGGTCACTTTAATGTGTCTGTTTGTATTTTTTGTATATATTTAGGTGTATATGGGGTGAATATCAGCTGTCCGTCTCCTCTAGTGCGAGGCACACTAGGAGGCTCTGCTCTTCTCTCTGTGACCTACACCAGCACCAGCTCTGACCAGCCTGTTATTAAATGGCAGCTGAAGAGGGACAAACCTGTCACTGTGGTCCAGTCCATTGGCACAGACATTATCGGAAACCTGAGGCCAGAGTATCGCGGCCGAATCCTCCTGTACGACAACGGCTCTCTGCTCCTGCATCACCTGCAGCTGTCAGACGAGGGCGCTTATGAGGTGGAGATCTCCATCACTGATGATACCTTCACTGGAGAGCGATACGTCAACCTCACTGTGGATGGTAAGACAGACATAGATGTTTCATTTATGTGAAAAGCAACTTTTCTTATACATGTTGTCCTGTTCTATCACAGTTCCAGTGTCCAGGCCTTTTGTTCACATGCCAGCCTCGTCCGTCCTAGAGCTGACTGAGCTCTTCATACTCAACTGCACTCACGATAGTGGCACCAAACCTACTTATAGCTGGCTGAAGGGCGGGAAATCTTTGACCAATGACTCGCGTCTGCTCCTGTCACAGGACCAGAAGGTCCTGACCATCTCCCGTGTTGTGATGTCAGATGACGACATCTACAGCTGTAGGGTGGAAAACCCCATCAGCAGTATGAAGAGCCTGCCTGTCAAACTCACTGTCTACAGTAGGTGTTGAGACTCCACTGGCACCTTAATTTATTTCTGATACCCTATTTACCCTAACGGGTGCAAATTAATAACATAAATGTTAATAACATAAATTAATAACATAAAATAACATATGACTGTCAAAGCCCATAAAGGACTAAATGAATGAATGAATAAAATTATAAAATTATGAATTATGCACTATACCAAGTCTTCTTTCCAAAGCAGTGTTGTTGTTCAGTGTTGCTGAAATAAAGCTGAAATAAAAACAAAAGTATAAATATTACATGAAAAACCTAAACTTTAAAAAAAACTTTTATGTGCTTTAAAAAAAACACACACACACATAACAAAATTGCTAAAACAATAAATCTCATTTTCCGCATTAAAATGTAGTTAAAATATTACTTAAAGTAAAAATATGTTTAAAATTATTTACAATGTTATTACTATTATAATGTAGGGAAATTATAGTTAACATTCAAAAGTACCATATGAAATAGCTTTTATGCTTATATTTTTAATTTTCATATTATTTTAGCTTTTGCAATTTATAATGTGCTATTGTCGTTTGTATTGGATGTTTAATTTCTATATAGCTTACATGTATTTGTTATTTCAGTTTTTGATTCAGTTTTAGTAATTTCAGTGCTTAAACCTATTTATTTTAGTTAGTCGCAGAGGCAAACATTTAAAGATTTTTCATCTAATGTTGTTTATTTTATTTATATTTAAACCTAAGTTCAAACTAAAATTCAAATGAAAATTGAAAAGATAAAAATAAAGGAATTAAAATATATAATTAAATACTATAAATAACACAAAACTAACACTGTTCTGAAGTCACATTGACCACTATTATAGTGTTTTTGAAGACTGAAAGTCATATGCCACTTTCACACAGTAATACCAGTAAACAAAAAAATGCGCTGTTCACACAGACAGGTAAAGCACCATTCACACATCAGTTTCAAAATACCGGTAAATTCTGTGATATCATCTGTAAACATTGAGAGGTAAATGCGGTCAGTGTTATTGTTGATGTTTTCATTTTTGTGTCAAACATTCACATTCATGCACCCGTTTTTGGCCCGGAGACATTGTATTAGACAACTTTAAACCGAACTACACAGCATGAAGTAAATGCGTCATCTGCATCAGAATGTTATGATTGGCCCAGAGTAGACATCTAACAGTGCCTTGTGAAAGTTTTCATTCAGTTATTTTTTTTTTTTTCACATTTTGTTATGTTGCAGCCTTATGTTAAACTGCTTAAAAACACTTTTTCCACATCAATCTACACTCCATACACCATAATGACAAAACAGGTTTGTAATAATTTAGCAAATTTATTAGAAATACGAAACTGAAATGATTCCATTGCATAAGTATTCATACCCTTTTCTGTGACACTTGAAATTTAGCTCAGGAGCATTCATATCACTTGAAGATGTTACTACACTTTAAGTAATGTTAAACTACAACAAATTCATTTGAATGAGTACGCCATGGAAAGGCACACAAAAAGGTCTCAAAATGCATATCAGAGCAAAAACCAAGCCTTGAGATCGAAATAACTGCCTGTAGTGCTCAAAAACATGCTTGCACCAAGGTGCAGATCTGGGGAAAAGTTCAGAAAAACATTCTGCTACATTGAAGGTTCACAGAAGCATGTAGTTGGCATTATCCATAATGGAAGAAGTTTGGAACAACTATGGCTCTTCCTAGAGCTGGCCTCCTGACCAAACTGAGCAATTGATGGAGAAGGGTCTTGGCTAAAGTGATGACCAATAAGCTAATGGTCACTCTAGTTGAGCTCCATGATCATATATGCAGATGGGAAAAGAGATGGACAAACATCACTACAACACTCCGCCGATCCAGTCTTTATGGTGGTGTGGCCAAAATCCTCAGTGAAGACACATGAAAACACACTTGGATTTTGCAACAAAGCATCTAAAGGACTTTCAGGTTGTGAGAAACAAGATTCTCTGGTCTTATGAACCTCAGATCCAAGCATCATGTTTGAAAGAAACCAGGCACTGCTCATCACCTGCACAGTAGCATCCCAAAAGTAAAGTGTGCTTATAGCAGCCTAATGTTGTGGGGCTGTTTTTCAGTGGCAAGGACTGAGTGACTCGTCAAAGTAGAAGGAAAGCTCAATGCACCAAAATATTAAAATAGCCTAAATGAAAACCCATTTCAGAAGATTCATAACCTCAGACTGGGCAGAAGGTTCACCTTCCAACAGGACAATGACTCTAAGCACACAGCAAGACCGGCTTATAGACAACTCTGTGAATGTCCATGAGTGGCCCAGTCATAGCCTTGGCTTGAACACAATCAAATTCTGAAGAAACCTGAAAATGTCTGCCAGCCCCCATCCAAGCTGACAGAGCTTGACAGGTGAAGAGGTGAAGCGCAGAATGGCAGAAAATTGCCAAATGCAGATGTGCAAAGCTTGTCGCATCATACCCGAAAAGTCTTGAGGCTGTAAAGGTGCTTCAACTAAGTACTGAGTTAAGGGTATGAATACTTATGCAATGTACTTATTTCAGTGTTTTATTTGTAAAAAATTGTTTAAATTGTAAATAAATAAAGTTGTCACAACTTTGTCATTATGGTGTATGGAGTGCAGATTGATGTGGGAAAAAAAGTAATTTAAAGCATGTCCAACATAAGGCAGCAACATAAAGCGTGCAAAAAATTAGGGGTTTGAATACTTTCGCAAGGCACTGTACGTCAGCGAGTTCTGAACTTGTATGTGCTCATACCAGTAATCTCATTCTGCGTTTACACAGAGCACATTACCGGTAAATTAAGTTTTTGTACTGGTAAATTGCCAGCACAAATTTACTGGTATTTTTGAAAAGGTAATTTGTACACTCTATGTGTAAAAGGGGTTATAGTCACCATGAAAACGGGCTGCAAATTCTTCAAAAGCTGAAGAAAAAACAGCATATGGCTTTGGAACAACACGAGTGTGACTAAAGAATGAAAGAATGCTCATTTTGGGTGGTTGGAGTGTTTATGAAAAGGGCTGACGAAGGAGATTATTTATGAACAAGTGTTTTGCTCCACTGGAGCTCAGCTGATCCTCTCATCCATCTACCTCTCCACTTGCACACATTTCTGTCAGAACACTGAGCCCAGCAGGCTCCTGCATTCCCTTTGCACAGTCTACCCTTTAAAAAGCCCCTAGTTGCCCCATTCATTCCTGCACTTGGTATTCCTGGCAACCTGTGTAATCAATCTTCCATTTAAGGTCTGCTTAATTTGAACCTTGTCTACAGAGTAGTTTGGTCCTTCAGAGTGCTGTTTGTTTTCTGGAGAGGAATGATGTACTATGTCACCCTGTATTCTCCTTCTAAATTTTGCAGGACGGAGTTCTCTCTATATCATCCTCTCCACGGGAGGCATTTTCTTACTCATCACCTTGGTGACTGTGTGCGCCTGTTGGAAACCCTCCAAAAAGTACCAGCTCTATTGTCCTTATCCATTGTCCTTGATAGGTCTAAAGCAAGCCACAATAAATCTCACTGTTTTTGTAAGAAAGGTCTTTGTGCTTGAAATGTTAGGAGGTCAAAGTTCCACAGATCAGATGGAAAACAAAGACCAAAGCAACTGATTATACTGAAAAGAAGTGTAGTTTACACATTTAGGCTTTTGTTTGTACACCAAATGAATAATATTGCTTTTGATATTTCAGTCAAAGTCAAGTATGTTGGTAACCAAAGTACATCACTGTTCAATCTACAGAAAAAGGCAAGAGCTTGCCGGGCAGAGCAGACAAAATGTAGCAGAGCAGAGCAACGGCAATCATGAGGGTAAAGGCAATCATGTTGTTCACTGTTGTAGAATCACTCAAGATAAATTTCAATGTTCTTCTAAATGAAAAACACTTTAAAGATGCACCCTCATTAAAAAAAAAAAAGTTTTGTATAATGGTAAAGTTTTGTATAAGTATAATGGTAAAAAAAAAAATGTTTTAATTATGTGCAGTGTTATTTTAGCAGTATCATTATACTACATATTATTTACTAATATATTGAATATTTATAAATATAAAATAATTAATAATTTTGGTATTTGTTATTTGTACTGTCTTGGAATTTTTATATTGCTATATAGATTACATTTCTTTTTATTTCAGTTTTAGTAATTTAGTAATTTTTTAGTACGTAAACATAATTTTCTCCCCAGTTAGTTCCCAAGGCAAAATGTCAATTTTTCGTTTTTTAGTTAATTTAAATTTTTGATTTAATTTTTTTTCATCTAATGTTTATATTATATTTTATTTGATATATATATATATATATATATATATATATATTACATTTCTTTTTATTTCAGTTTTAGTAATTTTTTTGTATGTAAAACCTATTTTTTTTTGTTCCCAAGGCAAAATGTCAAATTTTTTTTCTTAGGTTAAATTTTTCATCTAATGTTTATATTTTATTTTAGCTGTTTTTAAATTACATTTTTTAAAAAATATATATTTCTATATAGATTACAGTTCTTTTTGTTTCAGTTTTAGTACTTTTTTAGTATGTAAAACCTATTTTGTTTTCAGTTAGTTCAAGGCAAAATGTCTTATTTTTTGTTTTTTAGGTTTAATTTTTTAATCTAACATTTATATTATATGTTATTCTAGCTGTTTTTCAGTTACAATTTTTTTTAATGTTTCTATTTAGATTATGTTTCTTTTTATTTCAGTTTTAGTATTTTTTTTGTATGTAAACCTATTTTTTTTTCAAGTCAGTTCCCAAGGCAAAATGTCTAATTTTTTTTTTTTAGGTTTAATTTTTTCATCTGAATTTATATTACTTTTTTTTTTTTTTTTTTGCTGTTTTTAATGATATATTTTTTAAAAATATTTCTATATTGAATACTTTTCTTTTATTTCAGTTTTAGTCATTTTTTTTCCCAGTTAATTCCCAAGTCAAAATGTCTAATTTTTGTTTTTAGGTTTCCATCTAATTTTTATAATATTTTAGGGTTAGGGTTTTCATCTAATGTTTATATAAAATTTTATTTTAGCTGTTCTTCAATTACAAATACGCTGATATAAACTTACACTAAATCTTGAGTACTCTCTTTATTGTAGTTGATATCGTGCCTACTAGAAATTACCAGAACCGTCGGAACCCAGGTGGACTATATGTCCTCAAAGAAACAGTAAGAAATGATTATTATCAATAATATTATTATTAATATATTGTTTTATTGTTGCTTTGTTTAATTATGATTATTATTATTATTTCCAGGATTTCCCTGACGGAACTGATGAGTCTTCCTGTAATTATATCAACCCTATTGATCCCCTCAGCCCACCTTGTTATCCCAGCATGGCTCCACCTTCCGCACACTCTTCAGATGCTTATATGCATTCAGGAAGAAGATACCCCCGTACACCTGTCCCCTCTCCTCCATCAACCCCTCATTCGACTCTCACTCCACCCCTCTCCTTTCCTCCACACATGGGTAGCTTAACACGCAAACCCCACCCTCCAAGACTAAGCCCCTCCCCTCCTCATGCAGAAGAACTTCCGATGGAACCAGAAAACAATATGCACCACCACAGCCTTCCACGATGAACGAGACGATAAAGAGGTCTGAATGTAAAATGTCAAGGGTAATGTCAGATTAGAGACTATGTATAAGGGTATGGTCATTTTAATTAGTTTTCTTATGTAAATGTTAGTATTTTATGCTTTCCAGATAGATGAATGAATGGTGTACAAGACCAAAACTTGTAGTTGTAAAATAAGAAACTAATTTACCAGAGAAGTACTGGATGTTTTTTTTTTTTTTTTTTTTGGTATACTAATAGAAATATTTGATTTTTATCAGACTCAGCTGCGGTTTATACCCTAAACTAAATCAATATAATACTTTAAAAAGAAAACATCCTGTTATACTGTTTAATTTCAGCTAGTATTGGGATCTCTTAGGATTTACTGTAAATATTACTTTGTCAGTATTAAAATGATTTTATTCTTTTTGCTTGTTTGAGTGTTTTCACAAAACAAAAGTAAATGTCACTCAAAAGCATCACTTTTTAAACGTATAAAAAGACATTAAGACACAAGCCTCGATCTACAAAATTGACAACTTACACCGTTTAACCACCAGAGGCTCCCACATCACTATCAATCAATAAAACATCTGCGTCATTTCAAAGCCTGGACCACAAATAGCCAGTGACACTTCTCACCTTCCCTTTTGTCTGTAGAGCAATAGAAGTAGTTTTTAACCTTGTCATTTCATTAAATACCAGTCATTTACCTTGATTTACCGAGTAAACCAATCCCTTGTTATAAAAAGTTTTACCCGAAGGCTTTGTTAGCCAAATACTTCAAAGAACATGTTGAAGTAATCTACATTATGTATAAATCTTAATACTCAGTCTAAATATTTTGTTAAACGCTGATGTCGTCATCAGACTAATGGCGCTCTACATGAGTAAAGCTCCTTCATAGTCCCGTCAATCACAACACAAAGTCAAGAGCAAAAGCGGCAGCTTACCTCACTCCTGGGACTGTTCTTTCGGTATGCCAAACTTTACAACACGCCAAGTTAACTACAGCTTGATTTTTTAAATCTCTTTTTAAGTGTCCCATTGCGCAACACAGAGTATGAGAGTCAGACAGCAAGCCCAGTGTGTTGTTTACCTTCACTTGTCATGTTACTGGACAGGCGAACTCGTGAATTCGGATTGGCAGGCCTATTGTTTTCATGTAAGCTAGATCTATTTTTTAAGATAACAAATAGATTTGTAATGAACTTTTTATATGTGTATTTTTTTTTTTTTTTTCATTATTTTTTACACGTTATATGGGGTGAACGACCATAACATGATTATATATATATATATATATAAGACAGATTATATTTATTTATTTTATAGGGGATGGCTGGTTTTGGTATGGAAGCAAGTATCCGCCATTAAATAAAAAATTAGGTAATTGCGACTTTTTATTTCACAATTCTGACTGTTTTTTCTCTTCTTTGAATTGCATAATGCAAAGAGATATAAACTCGCAATTGTGAGTTAAGTCAGAATTTTAATATAAACTTGCATTTTGGAGAACACAAACTTTTTTCCCCTTCAAAATTAGACTTTATAACTCGCTATTTTTGAGAAAAAAAGTCAGAATTGTGAAGTTTTATCTCACAATAAAACGTTTGCACTTACGTCACGGTTTGATCAGTTAAGTCGGATGCGTTGCCATATTGGAGATACTCAGATGTGAACAACAGCATAAATTGAAGGAGATGTCCACTTCCAGAACAAAAATAACAGATAATGTACTCACCCCCTTGTCATCCAAGATGTTCATGTCTTTCTTTCTTCAATCGTAAAGAAATTATGTTTTATGAATAAAACATTTTTATCCATATAATGGACTGCTATGGTGCCCCGAATTTTAACTTCCAAAATGCAGTTTAAATGCCGCTTCAAACCCAAATGTGGTTGTAAACGATCCCAGCCGAGGAAGAAGGGTCTTATCTAGCAAAACGATCAGTTATTTTCATAAAAATAATACAATTTATATACTTTTTAATGTCAAACGCTCGTCTTGTCTCACTCTGCCTGAACTGTTTTTTTCCGGTTCATGAGAGTTAGGGTATGTCGAAAAGCTCCAATTGTATTTTCTCCCTCAACTTCAAAATTCATCCTACATCGCTGCAGAAGTACTGACCCAGTCTTTGCAAAGTGAACATGCAAATACAATCAAACACCCTTAACAAAAAAGGTAAAAAAGCGACATAGGGCGATTTTGAAGTTGAGGGAGAATATGAGATGGGACTTTTTCGACATATCCTAACTGTCATGAACCGGAAAAAAAATGTTCAGGCAGAGTGAGACAAGACGAGCGTTTGACATTAAAAAGTATATAAATTGTATTATTTTTATGAAAATAATCGTTTCGCTAGATAAGACCCTTGTTCCTCAGCTGGGATCGTTTACAACTGCATTTGGGATCGTTTGAAGATGCATTTAAACTGCATTTTGGAAGTTCAAAATCGGGGCACCATAGAAGTCCACTATGGAGAAAAATGCAGTTTTTTTTTCCCTCAAAAAACATAACTTCTTTATGACTGAAGAAAGAAAGGCATGAACATCTTGAATGACAAGGGGATGAGTACATTATATGTAAATTTTTGCTCTGAAAGCGGACTTCTCCTTTAATGAACAACTGAATATATTGTTCTGCTAATTTATACTGTCTAAACCCCGGAAAAAAACACATGTGGAAGCTGCTAAATCATATAGAGAAGGACTTAGTAAGCAGGAAATGGTGCAATATTTTGACAAACTAATGTTAATAGGCCTAGGTGGTAAAGATCCATACAAGCAGTGTTAATTAAGATATTAGCCTAATATTTCACCTACCTAACCAGAAATGATAAGAACAAACGCAAATATTGTCAAGATTCTTGCCATGGAAATCCTAGTTCAGTTTGGCCAACCACAAACGCCTTTTGATCTTCAGTTTTTTTGCACTTTTCTCCTTTATTTGTTGGAACTTTTGGCAGCCTATAGTACTCCAAATGTTTTTCCTGATCTGACCGATTGTTACAGCCCAAAATATGACAATAATTGACCATTTACAGCAGCAATAATCAGCAAAATATGTGAGTTTCTTTCGGTTCAGTGGCATTGTTTACGTCCAGTGCTGCCAATGTGGCCGATTGATGATTCGTCATGAAAACACTCTCTTCTGACTTAAGAACTTCCAATTGCGAGTTTATATCACACAATTCTGAAAAAAAAGTCCAAGTTGTGAGTTTATATCTTGCAATTTTGACTTTATAACTCGGAATTGCGAGTTCATATCAATTCTGAGAGGGAAAAAGTCAGAATTGTGAGAGTCGCAATAACCTTTTTAAATACTATTTTTGTATTCAGTGGTGAAAACAGGCTTCCATATTTTGGTGACATTTTATGAAACGGTGACTTTTATTTGCTGTCACCAAACATGTGCATTTGATAACATGTACATGAGGGCATTATACACTGGCTGTCGCTTTCATTTAAATAGACTCCGCACATTGTTATGAAACTTCAAATATAATAGGCCAAATATAATGTAAAGCCTGCCTGCTTTATGTAAAAGAACAATGCGGTCGAAAGCATGCGTGATATTTTGCAAACAACCTATGAGTTTTTAATGCATTGTTAATCTGTTGAGCTCGTCTAACCTGCGGTTTGTGTGTTATCAGTCAACCAGTCACATGTCAGGTGTTGTAAAGCTTAAGATTTTCTTGTCACAATCAATCTTTCTTGAAAAACAAAATGAAAAGATATATAGTTCTTAGTCCATAAATAGCTCATTCACATTGTTTTCAAATGCATAAGGATGAGTATGAGGGTGCAGCAGTGAAGTTTTAGGCAGGCTTGAAGATGATGTTGTAAATAGTGCTGTAATCTAAATCCTGTTCTATTAACTCCAACAAAGCACTTAACTGCATTATTTAAATGATTGACATTAGGTTTGTTTTAGCTTCCACTCAAGGCTTAGCAGTTCTATCACTCTTCTTTGCCTATGAACACTAGTACTTGACGTGGTGAAAAGCGTTGTGTGTAAGTGGTTATTTTGCAGGATGCTTGCAATCAAGACTCATGGGAACATTTTAAAGTAGATACTTTAATCAGACCAGAAAAGCCCAAATCAGAATCAGTCTGATGCTAAATGCGGTAATATTAAAAACTCTTTCCACTCACTATTTAACCGTTTCTACACTGAGTAAAGAATATTGTGAAATCGTGTACTGGACTGACTTCAACCTCATTAGGCAGTCGCTCTTGGGGGTAAAAAGCTTTGGCATATTGTGTGAATTTTGAAGTCAAAGCAATGTGGTTGCTTTCTCATCTTAACAGGTCAGAGAAACAAAATACGAATCCTTCAACAGGACTTTCAAGCTTCAGACACAGAGAGTGGGTGAAACATTAAGGATGCTGTAAAGCAAAAGGAGAAGATGAAAGGACCCTAATGGAGGAGTTTTCCATATTCCTACCCAGATCTGGCCCGGACACACGTCCAGAAACTGAACAGCCATAAAGCCTTTTATTATCAGGATAATGTCTTCCCCTTAGATCCTTTATTATTGAAATATGACCGGACTCTTCTCTTTTGTCCCATGATTAGCAGCAAGAATATGCATTTCTGATTACCCGAGGTGTGATTTTCTTTCTCACCTAGTTACATAAGCTTTTAAATGAATGCTTTTGTGCAGGTCCATCTTTGGTGATGTTAAAAGTTAGACGTGAACTTCATTGGTCAAATGGTTTGGAAAAACAATTTCGATCTCTTATTATCCACATTACCCCTGTGTCAGCACTAAAAGAGCCCCTCTGGGCGGCCCAGACTGCTAATCTATTTCCGCAGAGAAGAGTCAGTGGCACATGAGGCTTGGAGAATTAAGACGTAGGAAGCTTTTCTGGCCCCTCAGGGATGAGATTAGAGAGGAAGGAGGCTCAGAACAGGTTTGCGCTTGTCTCTGCTCTTCACACTTCCATCCCTAGTTTGTTCGGGCTGTTAATGATCCAACGTTTTTGTGAGTGGTTGTACTAACCCTTGTCCTTTCCTCAGGTGACTAGAACATATGTTGCTCTGAGTGGACACAGAAAACTGTAAGGGACATTAAAATGACAGAAAGGTCATTGAATTCACACAGCCTCAGTTTTATAGTATTTGTGTGTAAGTTTGACCTTGATGTTCTTAATTTGACATCATTTGTGCTAAAAATGTCTTTTTTTTCTCCACTGAAGAGCCACGAATCGCATCAAGTTCAAACGCTGAAGCTGTTTACGACACAATGGACCATCATTTCTTCAGACGTAAATATAGACTCCAGGGTTGTCTGCTAAATTAAGCAGGATGAATGAAAGGACTAAATTAAATGATTACAACAGCAACAACAGACATCAAGGGGGTTGGGCACTTTTTCACCGTAGTAACTGTTCCCCCTGACAACGGTGGAGAGTGACAATTATATTCAGGGTCCTTCAGTAAACCCAGGTTTCCCTTGCTCACTTGGCTTCATTGAGCACCTGGGACGGCTGGGAACGCTGCCTGCACGCGGGGAGAACCGGGAGCTGCTGAAGGCGCACAGGCAAGTCTGCTATTTTCTGACTCAAACATAACTGCAATGCTACGAACAGAACATTTCATTACGTCCAGAGTAAGTTACGTGGACAGAAATAAACGCGGCCTGCTGTTAGGCTCTTCAAGAAAGTTTCCAAAAAAGTCTCAGGTGACACTGTGTCTGATTGTTTGTCAATTAGAGTAATTTGAGAGATGTATTTATGCACAGATGTGCACTATAAAGTGTGTTCTATAATAATCTTAACTGACTTTTAAAGAGATAGTTCACCAAAAATCTTTTCTCATTTACTCACCTTCATGTTGTTTCGCACCCGTATGACTTTTTTTCTTCTGTGGAACACAAAAGAAGATATTTTGAAGACACTGGAGTCAGATACTCATTGTATGGAGAAAAAAAACATTTAATTCTTTAGTCACTGCTTATTTGTTTAGTTGACAGTGTAAGACTATGAGGTTAAAGACTTGTTTTTAATTGTAAAGCATGGTAGATGTGAAAGTCATTCTTTATGTATTTATTTGCAGAGGACA
This sequence comes from Labeo calbasu, assembly GCA_019740295.1. Taxonomy (NCBI): domain Eukaryota; kingdom Metazoa; phylum Chordata; class Actinopteri; order Cypriniformes; family Cyprinidae; genus Labeo; species Labeo calbasu. Next base: position 32,112 of record JAHKKF010511661.1, read on the forward strand.
TTTTGTGGTGGGCCTTTTGAGAGCTGGTCTTGGTGGATCTGCTCCTGGTTAGGGGTACCAGGACAAGTGGCTCACTAGTTCATCCTTTCAGCATGGGGTCTGGCTCCTCCTCTTATTCTCCCAAAACCATCTATTTGGATGTAGATGGTAAAGTACAGAAGGTGAGTCTCTCATTTTAAATATTAGTTTGCTTCCAGAATAAAAAGTCCCATGCCATCTGAGATGTTCATGTCTTTCTTTCTTCAGTTGAAAAGGAATTAAGGTTTTTGAGGAAAACATTCCAGGATTTTTCTCTATGTAGTGGACTTCAATGGTGGCCAATGGATTGAAGGTCTAAAACTGCAGTTTCAGTGCAGCGTCAAAGGGCTCTACACAATCCCAGCTGAGGAATAAGGGTCTTATCTGGCAAAACGATCAATCATTTGATTAAAAAACCCTAAAATTTATATCCCTATTTGGTTTCACTGTATTTTGATGGTCCCTTTAACACATTCTGTTGACCATAAGTAACATTGCACCTACATATCTACTGGTGGTACCTACATATCTACTGGTGGTAGGGGTAGGGTTAGGGTTAGATTAAGTTGACATGTACTTGCAAAGATACTTATAGTCAGTAGAATGTCTGTTGGGAGACCATCATAATAAAGAGTTAGCAGATATTAAGCAGACAGTCTACAGTCTACTAACACTCTAATGAGAGTTAGTTGACATGTGGGTGCCACGTTACTTATTGTTAACAGAATGTTCAAAAGGGACCATCAAAATAAAGTGTTACCACTTTTTTTTTTTTTTTACCACAAATGCTCGACCTTGACATAGGTGAAAATACCGATCTAGTATTTACAAAGCGAACGTGCAAAGAAAGTCAAACACCCTTTACAAAAAAAGGTAAAACAATGGATGATTGTCAGACGATTTTAAAGTTGGAGGAGAAAATGAGAGTTTTTTGCTCTACCCTACCTTTTTTTTAATAAAACGACCGATCGTTTAGCTAAATAAGACCCTTATTCCTCGACTGGGAATTGTGTAGAGCCCTTTGAAGCTGCATTGAAACTGCAGTTTGGACCTTCACCCTGTTGGCCACCTTTGAAGAAAAATCCTGGAATTTCCTGGAAAATGCATTTCTTTTCAACTGAAGAAAGAAAGACATGAACATCTTGGATGACATGGGGGTGAGTCAATTATCAGGACATTTTTATTAGTCCTTAGTCCTTTTCATTTTATGAAAAAATACTGAAACAGAATTATTATCCATTGACAAACAAAAAGGCCAAATATGGGCCTGGTCAATATATCAGTTTATTACAAATATCGGAGACCTGAAATGCTGAATTGAAGCCAATAAATCAGATATTAAGCAGTTTGTCATGGCACTAGTAAACCTGTCAAGAGGAGTGCTGGGAGATCAGCATGCACAGGTTAAAAATAAAGCTGAAGATGGCGTGTTCCACAGGTGTGACTGACATTGCGTGCTGTTGTGACACTTGACACATTGTTTTCTCCTGTTGTTTCCTAGAGAATGACTGAAGAGCTGTTAATGGTTGTGTTTAAGTCCAATTTACAGAGTGTTGTTCTACATACGGATCTCACAGATGCTCAATCATACTCGTATCTCCATATTATTATGTATGATTGATGAAAAATGTTTTATGTATTTTAGAAAGTCATTAAGATGTAAATTTTGGTGGGAGATTATGAAAAGATTAATGCATGTGTCAGATTCAGCAATACATCTTGAAGCGTACACAACTTTCTAAGAGCCAAGAGAGGCCAAGTGGACATTGAGAGCATTGAGAGTGGCATATGTTTACTGTGGTACAGGATCTATTGGCGATCTGAGCCTGTCCACTACAGCTGCCTCCTTTACCTTTGTTATTTTCTGTTTTAATGCTTTTAATTAATAGACTAATTTAATTGAACATAACAGTTCTAGCAAACCTTTTGATTTTATATATATATATATATATATATATACGCACACTGCCTCATCAAAGTTGCATTGATTTATCGTTGATTTATTAAAAACCAGTGATATTATGAAATATTATTACAATTTAAAATAACAGTTCAATCTCAATATACTTTCAAATATAATTTATTTCTGTGATGCAAAGCTGAATTTTCATCAGCCATTACTCCAGTCTTCAGTGTCACAGGATCCTTCAGAAATTATTCTAATATGCTGATTTATTATCAATGTTGGAAGCTGTTGTGCTGCTTAATACTTTTTTGCAACCTGTGATACTTTTTTCTGGATTCTTTGATGAATAAAAAGTAAAAAAAAAAACCTGCATTTATTCAAATTAGAAATCTTTTCTAACAATATAAATCTTTACTATCACTTTTTATCAATTAAACATGTCCTTGCTGAATACAATAATTAATTTCTTCCAATGAAAGAAAGAAAGAAAGAAAGAAAGAAAGAAAAAAGATACTGATTTTAAATAAATGCTTTTCTTTTTAACATTTTATTAATCAAAGAATCCTGAAAAAAGTATCACAGGTTCCACAGAAAAAAAAATGTTTCCAACATAGTGGCGTAATGATGCTGAAAATTCAGCTTTGCATCACAGGAATAAATTCAATTTAAAAATAAATTAAAATAGAAAACCCCTATTTTAAATTGCAATAATATTTCACAATATTATTGTTTTTTTCTGTATTTTTAATCAAATAAACAGCCTTGATGAGCAGAAAAGTCTTCATTAAAAAAAAACGTATAGACAGATAAAAAATATTAGGGTAATAATAATATTAACTTTTGAATGGAAGTGTATATATAGACTGTGTGTGTGTGTGTGTGTGTGTGTATGTATGTAGTTTTGAGTGAGTTTTTAGTATTAACTTTGTCTTATAAAATAAAAAACAGACAAATGAAATGACAATATGAATATGTGGATTTGATGCTGAAGTATTTGATGTTTGAACTTATATTATAGGCTCAGACTTATGACAAACTTTTTTGTCTTTAATGGTCTGAAAACTCTAGAGCAGACAGACTTCTAGATTGTTTTTAAAGTCTTAAACCAAAGTCGTTCAAAGTTAAACCAAAATCATCTGTTATTTTTATTTTTTCAATGCTTTAAAATCCCCCATTATTTTCAACAACATTTCAAGATAGTACTTATCTCAAGTTACGTGTTTGAGTTGCGTTGCAGTGTTATAGCACAGAAGCACGAGGCTATTGTTTCTCATTGTAGTACAAGTTTGACGACAAATACACCAATAATACAGCTAACACACCCTTATTTGTCCTACTCAGGTGCTTTTCAGTCGTCACTGCAGCCCATGTGATATCAAAGAACTGCTGTGTTCCTCCTCCAACATCCCTAGGTCTGTATATCACTGATATCAGCACCAATCAACACCTCAATCCATTCTGCAGTCCTGCAGTGGTTGAGAATGAAGTTCTCTGTGTACAACATGTTCATGTTCAGTGGCAGACATTGTAAATCCATCAGCTTTTTATTTCTTCTGTCTACAGGAACACTGCTATAATGATGGTGGACCCTGAAGGTGCACTTGTGTCCATTGATCCCACGATGCCCACCAACACCCCCAAGTAAATCACAGCCTGGCCCTTATTGTTTGTATAAGCAATTATGCTAATTTTCAGTTTGATCTGTCAGTTAATGATCCCATTTTGTCCTTTTAGCTCCCTGTACAAAGTCATTCCTCTGTCTACAGGCCAGCTGGGAGGTAATAATTTTCACTGTTTTTTAGTGTTTGACTCGCTTATTTATGACCGTTAGTACCCTAGATTTACATTTGCTCATTATAACGTTTCGAGACGAGTTGTTCTGCCCTGATTTATAGCCTGTGTATTTAACTTCACAGAAAAGGAAGATATGTTTCAGAATGTGCTCTCACAGGTAGCAGAGCAGTTCAGCAGGTAACGGACATGTTTGTTTTTCTCATGGACTGGAGATGAATCTTTATCACCATAATGGTTCTATACTAAAACCTGGCAATGTTTTTCCTCCACTCTACAGAGCATTCAGGATCAACGAACTGAAAACGGAAGTGACCAACAGACTGGCTATGCTGGAGAAGAGAGTAGAACGTATGTAATGACAATGTTGTCGTGTTGACTACTTTCTTGTTGTTACCTTATTTTATTGTTGCTCAGACTTGGAGAAATACACTGCAGGAATCTAAACAGATCTTAAAGGAGGAGTCCACTGCCAGAACAACAGTTTGCAAATAATTTACTCACCCATTTGTCATCCAAGATGTTCATGTCTTTCTGTCTTCAGTCGTGAAGAAATTATGGTTTTTTAAGGAAAACATTTTAGGATTTTTCTCCATATAATGGACTTCATTGGTGCCCCAATTTTGAACTTCCAAAATGATCCTAGCTGAGGAAGAAGGGTCTTATCTAGCAAAACGATCTGTCATTTTTTTTGGAAAATAAAATTTTTTACACTTTTTAAGCACAAAAGCTTGTGTAGCACAGGCTCTGGCATGCACGTCTACAACACTACATACTATTGAATTACATCGCAAGGTCATGTGGAACGTAGGTGGAACGTTTTAGAGCCCTTTGAAGCTGCATTTAAACTGCATTTTGGAAGTTCAAAATCGGGACATTTTGTCCATTTATATGGAAAAAAATCCTAAAATGCTTTCCTCAAAAACCATAATTTCTTCACGACTGAAGACAGAAAGACATGAACATCTTGGATGACAAGGGGGTGAGTAAATTATTTGTAAATTGTTGTTCTGGAAGTGGACTTCTCCTTTAAAACACTAAGAATTGTTCATTTGCTGACTTTGTAAATGGATACAGAGAAAAAACTACACTCCAAAAAATGCTGGGTTAAAAACAACCCAACTTGGGTTAATTGGCAATCCAGCGCTGGGTAAATATTGGACAGAACACATGGTGGGTTAAATGTTTTTACCAAACATGCTGGGTTATTTTATTTAAGTCAACTATTGTTTAAAAATTATTATATTGCTGGTTTAAAATGGACTGGAACTTATTAAAAGCACACACAGAATCACTAGAGGCAACAGCAATAATCAAAAGATGAACATTTATTATTAAGCAAGAACATATACAAATTGAATTTATTTGGGTGAATACAGCATAGTTTACAATATTGCATACATTTAAACTCCTTTAACAAGCATTTTATACATAAGAAATGTAACATTTAAAAGTAGAATTAAAATTTAGTGTATTCAGCCGTTCTCTGAAATGTGAGAATTCTGATGCCGGTGTGTCGCCGAAATCTGAGCCGGTGATGGGCTGCTGTTCGCCGGGTTAACAGCGAACTTCAGACCGTGGCCTCGCGTTTCACTTGTAGCTGAAAGATGCCATGACTGACTCCAAAAACTGCCCATAAACCAACAGTACTGACATTAGAGGACATATTTTAAGATTAAACTCAGTACAATAACGAATAAAATCCATTTATTTTATGCAAGGCAAAAGGCATTTCCATCCTGCGAAACAACCGAAGCTGACGCATCTCGTCCTTGCGTTGCGTAAAATAATACAATTTACAGCACAGTAAAGACTTTATAAATAAATAAAATGTATACAAACATTTATTTTGCTGAGGAAGTGCAAATCGGTGGCGCTGAGAACATTTTGGTTAAAATAATAACCCAGCATTTTTTAGAGTGTAGGCATCATACACTAACTGACTGAAAGTCATATTTTTAAGTCATACCGAACACAAGAGACTCGCACAGATAGATGCACAGCATTGCTAGGAGATGCATGACAAATAAAAACAATGTGTGTTCTACAACTGGCCCAAAATATCAAACGTGTCTGTCATTATGTGTCAACTTTGACTGCCTAAAATCTGTAAACTGGCTCTAGCTTTCGGCAAGCAACTCATCCAGACAGTAAATCGGAGCAAAAATCTAGGCAGAAGTTGTGTGTTTTAGCCTTTAAAGTGGGATATCGGATGCCCATTTTCCACAAGTTGATATGATTCTTTAGGGTCTTCATAAAATGTCTGCAACATACAGTACTTTGGTTAAAATTCCTCAATGCTGTGTAAAACAACAACTTCTGCTCACAGCGTCCCGTTTCGGTGCATGTCTCTTTAAATGATAATGAGCTACTGCTCACCCCGCCCTCTCTTCTGTTTTTTGTGTATTCGGTGGCGTCAAAAACAAAACTAATCTTATGTTCACTTTTACATCCAACTACCAAATGCCTGCATTGCTTACAAGACATTGTTGTCGCTACAGAGAAAATGGCAGACAAAGTGGGCGGTGCCTGAGCAGTATGACATCATACTGCTTGGAAAATCAAAAAGGCTTGATAATTGAGACTGTTTAGGATTTTTGGAGATTAAAAAACAGAGTTTTATCTTTGTAAGGTGGTTGTGTCCACCCACTGACTGCTTTCACTGAGTGTTTTTTTATGCAGTGGAGGGGTTGAAAGTCGTGGAGATCGAAAAGTGTAAAAATGATTTGAAGAAGCTGAGAGATGAGATGACGTCCAGAGCAGGAGGAAGGTAAGTGAAAGAAAATATATTCTAGTCAACGCAAGCGTGACAGTCTATCTGTTTATCCATCTAGAGCGGCTCTTTTTCAAACAAGAAACACAAATGTATCTAAATGACTAATCAACCACTCTCCTTTTAGGGTGAATTGTCCATGCAAATACAATTTCTCAGACGACGGAAAGAAATTAACTCCTAGACGTGATGTCCCCAGCTACCCAAAGGTGCTTTAAAGTTTTATGACATGCTTTGATTGAATTATGGGCCCTGTGGGAGAACATCTTGTCTCTGTGTGGTATTAATCTCTGTTAATCTTGATTTCTTCAGTACACGCTTTCTCAGGAGACCATTGAAGCGCTGAAGAAACCAACCTTTGATGTTTGGCATTGGGAGCACAATGAAGTGAGTGTGACTCAGTGGAATATTCAATGCATTTAGAGATGAAATCATGCGCACACGCTCATTTTATGGTTTCCTGTTTATCAGATGCTGAGCTGCCTGGAATACATGTACCATGACTTAGGCCTCGTGAAGGAGTTTAACATGAACCCAATTACTCTCAAACGCTGGCTGGTAAGAAAATTAGTATAATTGTGAAAATTAAGGGGTGCAGGAAAGGTGAATTCCACTAAATTTTCCAGGTTAACAGCTCTGATGGTCTTGATTCTTTTTATATATTCTCAGCTGGGCATTCAGGAAAATTACCGTAGCAACCCGTTCCATAATTTCCGCCATTGTTTCTGCGTGAGTCAGATGATGTATGGCATGATCCACCTCTGCAACCTCCAGGTGAGAACTTTTACGTACGTGGCAATTAGCACAGCAATTACTGTGGAACAGTAAAAGTGCAAACCTGTGTGTGTGGCCTACAGGAAAAGCTCACGCTGACAGATCTGGGCATTTTAATGACTGCTGCCGTGTGTCACGACTTAGACCACCCTGGATACAACAACACGTAAGATCTTCGCCTCTGTGTAATTATGCTCTCCAGTCAGTTCTCATAAAAACATACAGGTGTACCCAGGTATTTGCCTACACATTCGTGATGACAATTTTACAGCCTTATATCTGTGCAGTTTATCTTAGTAATCATTCCCATGACAAATGCTGAGATAATGTAGCGCTGTCTATATGCAGATACCAGATCAATGCTCGCACTGAGTTGGCAGTGCGCTACAATGACATCTCGCCCCTGGAGAATCACCACTGCGCTGTGGCCTTCCAGATACTCTCACTGCCAGAGTGTAATATATTTGCAAACGTGGACCCAGAGGCTTTTAAACAGATCCGACAGGTAAAGAACAAAATATGAACTCCCATTTAGGAAATTTAAAGGCATAGGTTACCCAAAAATGAAAATTCTGTCTTTATTTACTCACCCTTATTTCATTTAAAACCTGTAAGACTTTGATTCATCTTTGGAACACAATTTTTTGTGTTTTTTGATGAAATCCGAAAGCTTTCTGAAGAGTAGAAATTGTTATGCATGGTTATGATTTTATCTCTAATAGTATCAATCTTGGAAGTAAAGTAGTTCAAAAAGTCATTACAGCTGTTGGGAAATGTCAGTGCCTGTTAAGGCTTTATTTTTCGTTAATAAATACAGTTGAGGTCAAAAGTTTACATACACCTTGCAGAATCTGCAAAATGTTAATTATTTTACCAAATAAGTGGGATCACACAAAATGCATGTTCTTTTTTATTTAGTACTGACCTGAATAAGATATTTAATTTACATTTATATTTGAGACATTTACATATAGTCCACAAAAGAAAATAACATTTGAAAATTATAAAAATGACCCATTCAAAAGTTTACATTAAGATTCTTAATACTGTGTTGTTACCTGAATGATTCACAGCTTTTTAAATTATGTTTTTCAATATGTCCTGAACCTGCTGTTATTCAGAAAAATCCTTCAGGTCCCACAAATTCTTTGGTTTTTCAGCATTTTGGTGTATTTGAACCCTTTCCATTTCACAAGAAGTATCCGATTCCTGACCTTAAGTATCCGATTCTGGAATCGGAAACGATTTCCGATTGTATTTGCTTTCTTCTAAAATAGATGAAAAGTAACTGGATTTAGCAGTTTTTAAGGCTGTAATAAGAAGTACTTTCCCTCCATCCAATATGAAATACCTCTAGTTTTTGTTTTCTATCATCTGTTTTAATTTCCGGACTGTTCTCTTTTGGGCGCATGTGTGCTCATTATGCCACAGTGTTGGGCTGTTTTCTTTAATCTCCTTTAAGCAAAAATAATTTTTGTTGCATCATCAAGTTTTTGTGACTTTTTGGATATGCTGAGGGATTGAAACAAATCAGAAGATTATTACAAAAGCAGTCATTTGTGGTAGAAGTGATGGTTCTGTCATATTTGTAACAAGGAGTAAAATTTACAACTTTACCTATTTTCGTAGCTTCACAACATTACGGTTGAACCAGTGATGTCACATGGACTATTTTAACGACGTCCTTACTTTCTTTCTGGGCCTTGAACGTGGTAGTTGTGTTGCTGTCTGTGCAGGATCCGAAGGCTCTCGGATTTCATCAAAAATATCTTAATTTGTGTTTCCAAAGATGAACGAAGGTCTAACGGGTCTAGAGTGACATGAGTAATTAATAACAGAATTTTCATTTTGGGTGAACTATCCCTTTAAGGTGACGTACCGCCACCTACTATATTGGAGTGTCAACCAGATGAAATGTTGCTTGCACTGGATTATTTTTGCTATTACCACATGCTCATGTTTATTGTCAAAATCAGTATATTGCAACACCCCCACACTAGATGCTAAAAAAGATGTGAGCGCAACCATCAAAGATGTCTGTCTAGCACATATGAAAACAAGAGTGGTGGAAAGCAAAGACATTCCGTGCGAACAGTAAATGCAGTAAATGTTCATATAATTTGTAAATACGTGTTTTTTAAATGACAATGTATTGGCAGGCTATCATCACACTGATTTTAGCCACGGACATGGCCCGACATGGCGAGATTCTGGACTCGTTCAAGCACAAAGTGGACAATTTTGACTTCACCAATGAGGAGCATGTGACTTGTGTATGTATCATACATCCTTTCTGCCAAAACCACAATTTAAACTAGCTAAAACCAGCAAGATGTGGCATGAATTTGACAGGTAAAGATTTGTTGACAGTTTGACAAGTAAAGATTTGTCATCTTCTCATGTATTCAGCTGAAGATGGTTCTTATCAAATGCTGTGACATTTCCAATGAAGTCCGGCCTACAGAGGTGGCAGAGCCGTGGGTGGACTGTCTGCTGGAGGAATATTTCATGCAGGTTTGCTGACTCTACATCTCATGTTATAATTGCTCTGCAGTGACAGTTGGTTTTGTTTACGCTGTCTTGTCTTTGTTCAGAGCGATAGAGAGAAATCCGAGGGGCTTCCTGTGGCACCCTTTATGGACAGAGACAAAGTCACAAAGCCCACAGCCCAGATTGGCTTCATTAAATTTGTCCTCATCCCAATGTTTGAAACGGTCATGAAGGTAGGTGAAATAGTCAAATAGTAAAATAATGGTTTGCCCAAAAATGTACATTCTATCATCATTTACTTGTGATATTTCAAATCATGTTTTTTTTCTCTCAGCTCTTCCCTCAGATTGAAGAAATTATGGTACAACCTCTTAGAGACTCACGGGACCACTATGAGGAACTGAAGCAAATTGATGATGCCATGACCGAGGTAAACACTCCTCAGCTCATAATCATAGCTTACTGAAAGAAATATAATAATGAAATAAAATAAGTAATATAAAATAATAATAAAAAGATCACCAAGCTGATTACTCAATGAAAACTCCCACAGATCATGTTTTCATGCCATTTTAAGACTTATTTTGACGTAACAAAGTGGTTATATCTAAGTGTGCGAATTGTTTACTTTTTTTCTTTAACTAGTCTTCTCATTAACGCCATTATATTGTTCATTCACATTATGCACAAACACAAGAGGTGGGATTTATCACATGAATCAATCACAGCCAAACATAACCAGTCATATCCAGTCATATCGCAACTGAGCTCAGGATAGACGCGACTCCCGCTGTAACTTTTCCTGCTGGTGTCGCTGTTGGACAGTGTTTCTAACATGTTCTAAATGTTTCTTTTTAATGTTTGTAACATTACCGTTGGTTTATCTTGTACTACGAATTTTTTTATCATCCAATATTTTGAGGAGGCACTGCCTCCCTTGCTTGCTCGGAGGAAACACTCCTGATGTATATATGTATCATTGCCTCATTATAGACCCCCATCTTGCTAACATAAAGGTATGTTTTTTGTTCAATGAGGCACAGAAGAAAAAAACAGAAAATATGTCATTAGGAGGGAAGAAGAAATAAGCACCGCTGTGAGCATAATGATAATGTGTAAGTATACTTGATACATTATACACTGAGTGCAGTGTTTTGTTCTTTTCATATTCCAGAAAGCCATTCTTTCCACTGTCATGTGCTTTACATTTCCCTTTTTCTTTACTTACATCTTGCTGTCATTTTCCTAAAATCTGTGCTTTTTATAGTAAAGCATTATTGGAAGAGTGATCATATGGCTGATGTATTTTCTTGTGTAATTTTAGGAGTCTTATTTTTGACCCGTCTGCACTTTGTGGACAGAGTCCGGTGTGAGGATCTGTGAGACGCTGGGCTGCTGTCGAAGACAGCTGGTTTGAATCCACCGAATCTAAAGGGTCACCTGATTGATTCATGAAGTCACGAGTCGCTTCCTTTTGCCAACAGACTGCTAGGCCTGTCTGATTATTTCTTCAGTCACTTATAAAGCCTTTTCGGCTGATATGGGCATATATGTTTATCACTGCAGTTTTAAACTTGTTTGGTTGGTTTTTTGTTCTATTTTATAGTCTTTAATGGGAAAATTGCATGTACGTACATAGTATGTCATCTGGAAGTTTTGTGATCCCAAAGCAATTAGGATACCGGATTACAGCATGACGTATAACTGTAACTAGTGCCTTTTGAAAATGTGTTTTGATGATTATAAAAGGTCAGCACGATATGATACTGTTCCTTTTGTCAACTATTTCTCTCCTGAGTTCCTCTACAACACAGCAGTTCATTTTAGGTGGTTTTGTGGTGAGCACAATACCAGTGTAAATCACAATATCAGCTTTTAAGGAACCTGAGAACTCCCTTTGCAGTGTTTTGATTCAGTTTCCCATTTGGTTATTGAGGTTTTAAATTAATGCATTTGCTCTAGAATATCCTTTCATTATATGGATATTATTTACTTAGCCTCATTTCATTCCAAACCCATGAGATCTTTATCTTATAAATATCTTTAGATATTTTTGATGAAATCCGAGAGCTTTCTGATCTTGCATAGACAGCAATGCAACTGACACGTTCAAGGCCCAGAAAGGTACTAAGGACATTGTTAAAATAGTCCATGTGACATCAGTGGTTCATCTGTAATGTTATGAAGCTACAAGAATACTTTTTGTGTTCTGGAGATGAACAAAGGTCTTACGGGTTTGGAACGACATGAGGGTATTTTTGAATTTTAAGTGGACTAGCCCTTTAAAAATATCTTTTTAGTATTCCACAAAAGAAAGTCATACAGGTTTGGAACAACTTGAAGTACACCATCCCTTTAAATGAATCAATTTCTTCTTTTGCCATCTGAAAAGTCATGATATTCACAACACCACAACTCATACCTGCTAACCACGTCCAGTATTTCTACCGTGTGGCTCCGTGTTGTTCTCTGTATCTTATTTGCTCTGGTTTGCTTCTAAAACTTCCTCAAAATAAGACAATAAAGTCTGTGGGAGTTCTGCCTCCTGGCTGTTCTTGAGCAAGGCTGTTCTTTTCTCCGTTTATCAATGTGGTAATAAAAGCTTTCGCCAGGAGGTCACATGTGTTTGCTATTATGACAAGGTTAGGCCTGTACGCATCATTTCATTCATATGTTTCACTGTCAGTGTTTGGCATCTTTGCCTATAGAGCAGCACATTTTGATGGATGGAGATCACGACACATATTTCCTTCGCTAAGGGCTGCGTAACTTGTTGAAACAGGACTGGAGTGCAAGTTTGTCATTGCAAGCTATCAATTAAGGCAGATTTTAAAAGATGAGTGGAAAGTGGTGTATAAATAGACTTATTTTTAAGTCACATGACCCAAATGTTGGTCTAAAGCACATGCACAAATTACATAGTGCTGTTCATCTGTCATTGTTACTGATGCACACACTGATACATGTACGTCTCAACTTGTATTTCAGAGTCACGATTTTTCCATCCCGCCTGGATGTGTTTGTGCCTTTGGCTTGTTTTCATGATAAATGGCATAATTTTATATGAATTTCTTCATCTTGTTGCCTCTATTAGATGATGAGCCTTAATTTAAGCTTTAAATTTTCCATCTGCTGGCATGTCTTGCTTTGTCTCCACTCGACTGTGACATATTGAGTTCACAGATTATCAAAGCCTGTTTCATCACCCACTTCAGAGAAACGAAAACATTCATTTGAAAGAAAACAACGCTCGTACTGATTCCAATGCATCCAGGCCCGCCTTTGCTTTTAGCTACATGTTTACATTTTGATTGAATCTTTTAAAGTCGTACTTTATATCCCTGACATGTTCCAAAAAGTACTTTTATCCATCCCATACTAATTAAGAAATGGCTTTAAAAGTTGTTTTGTACCCAGAAGGCACAGACTGACCCATTAAGATGTGTTTTGTGTGCGCTGGCACTTTCAGGTTTTGTCGCCTGTGCTCCACTGACTGTTCACAGGGTGGCAATATTTCTCTAAAGAGCTCTTTGTGCTCTCCACTCAGACCACTGAAAGAAGAGCAATTAGATGACAAAAGAAAAATTCTCTAGAGTGGAAACTGAAAACAGTAAGGAAAGTCACACCCAGACACATAAAAGCCTGGTTTTTGGTCATATAATAAACTTACTGTGTGAAGTATTGTACAACTTGGCGCCATTTTCTGCATTTAATATATTTTTAACAGATAACTTTGAAGTTTTTACTATCTTTTTATATTTTCAGCATGATAAATATTGTTTTTTTATTAAACATAACATTGCTGAAATTAATCTTCTAGAAATAAAATAAAATATAAAACATTCAGAATATAAAATTCTGCACTATTTCAAGGTCACCTTATATGCAATTTTGTCAATTTCTCAATCAGTTTTGGCAAATAGTAAGCAGTTTGTCACACCACAGAAAAATATGGTATTAACCACCCAGTCAAATTTGAATGATAAAAACCGCCAAGTAAATAGAATACGAAATTAAAATCGTGAAAAAATAAGTAGAACTCTCGGCTCTCAAATGCTGGGGGCGTGTCCGCTGTCGGCGCTGAAACCACACCCATCCGCGGGAAAGCTGCCGCCTCTCTCAACCGTCAAATAGATGATTTTCACAACGCGTCATCAATCAGCCATATTGGCGTCAGTTAAAGTAAACAATTCCTAATAAACCGAACGAAACTTGCTTATTATTGCTGCTGAAATTGGTCAATTATTCTCAGTACAGTTTTGGGCTGTACTAATCGGTCGCACCGGGGAAAAATATTTGGAGTGTCATAGACTGCCAAAAGTTATAACAAATCAAAGAGTGCAAAGTCTGAGGAACAAATGGCGTTTGTGGTTGGCCAAACTGAACCAGGATTTCCAGGGCAAGAATCGTAACAACATTCGTGTTTGTTCTTATTACTTCCACAGTCAGGTAGGTGAAGTATTCGTCTAATATCTTAATTAATACTGCTGATACGTATCTTTACCACCTACTAACTTTAGTTTGTGAATATATTGCGCCCTTTCCTGCTTACTGAGTCCTTCTCTATATGATTTAGCAGCTTCCACACATTTTTTTCTGTAGTTCAGACAGCAAAAAATTAGCAGAACAACATATTCAGTAGTACATTAAAGGAGAAGTCCACTTCCAGAACAAAAATTCACAGATAATGTATGGTATGGTGCCCCGATTTTGAACTTCCAAAATGCAGTTTAAATGCGGCTTCAAATGATCCCAAATGCGGTTGTAAACAATCCCAGCCAAGAAAGAAGGGTCTTATCTAGCAAAAAGATTGGTTATTTTCTTAACAATAATACAATTGATATACTTTTTAATGTCAAACGCTCCTCTTGTCTTGCTCTTCCCAACCTCTGTTTTTGTTCCGGTTCATAACAGTTAGGGTATGTCGAAAAACTCCCATCTCATGTTCTCCCTCAACTTCAAAATCGTCCTATATCGCTGTTTTACCTTTTTTGTTAAGGGTGTTTGATCTTTTTTGCATGTTCACCTTGCAAAGACTGGGTCGGTACATCTGCAGCGATGTAGGATGATTTTTACATGATTTTTGAAGTTGAGGGAGAAAATACGATTGGAGTTTTTCGACATACCCTAACTGTCTTGAGCCAGAATACACAGAGTTCAGGGAGAGAAAGACGAGACGAGCATTTGAGATTAAAAAGTATTTAAATTGTATTATTTTAATGAAAATAACCGATCGTTTCGCTAGAAAAGACCCTTCTTCCTCGGCTGGGATCGTCTACAACCGCATTTGGGATCGTTTGAAGCTGCATTTAAATAGTCTTTTGGAAGCTCAAAATCGGGGCACCATACCAGTCCATTATATGGAGAAAGCTGCTGAGATGTTTTCCTCAAAAAACATAATTTCTTTACGACTGAAGAAAGAAAGACATGAACATCTTGGATGACAAGGGGGTGAGTACATTATATGTGAATCTTT